>VMDR010001664.1:0-116467 GCA_007922815.1 Macrotus californicus
TAGAAGAATTGTACTACAAACCACCACATAACTACCACTGACATTTTACTAACAATTAATGTTTGGCTATATTTCATTCCTCTATCCATCCACCCATTCATTCATGCTATAGTTGGAACATTTCAAAGTAAACTGCAGATGCCAATACACTTCCCCATACATCTTTCAGCATCCTGATTCATTTTCAGGGCTGCATGGTATTTCACTGGTGGATGAACCATAATGCTCCTTGCCAAGGGACGCATAGAGTTTTTCTCCATTAGTGTGCTAAGTGCTTGATGCTCACTCACTGATTTTCTGTGTACTGCTGTGAGGCAGGAATCACACCCTCCACTTCCCACCCCCCATTTCAGAGATGAGAGATTACAGTCTCATAGAGGCTGTGTTGCAAAGGCACATGGCTAGGAAGAGAGATCAAAAGCAGATTGTTTTTTATTTTTTTTCCTTAAACTCAAACTCATCTTGTTTGTCCCCTCTGTGTTTCTGCTGCTTCCAGCACCTCCTTTCCCTGTGAGCTTCAGTGTGGAATTGTTCACAAGCAGACAGACAAGGGGACAGGAACAGTCAGGGGAAGGGAATGGGACTCCCAAGGCCATTTCCCAGACATTTAAGGCAAAGCTATTTGGCCTGCTGGAGTACAGGAGCTCCTCCTGGCTTGGAACACCCCTTCCCTGGCGTGATGACCATGGTGTTTTCTCTGCAGCCTTCCCAGAGGAGCTGCCTGGAGACCTGAAGCACATGAAGCTTGGTGAGCAGGGCTGGTGGGCCTAGGCAGACTATAAGGCAGGAAAGCTTGGGTCTCCTCAGGTGTGCATATAAACTGGCACTGAAAAGCAGAGGATCAGAGAGGTGAAGCCCCTTGTTCACGATAATACAGTTGATGAGAGGTAGAGCTGGGATTGAAACCAAGACCCATGATTCCATATCCTGTATAGTTTGAGGGCTGCTGGGAGACTTGGCCTCTCCTACAAAGACTCTTCCCTAGCATCCCCTCTTATTTATGCTGAGTCAGAGCTGAGACCCTGCTCCACCCCACCATCCCCCACACACTCCCCTCATCTGGTTCCACTGCCTTCTCTTTTCAGAGTATAGTCATCTAGGGTTAGCTAATTACCCTGTGCCCTCCCACCCCCCACCCCCCATGCTTCAGTGAGCCTCTTCCTCCAAGCTCACCATCTTCTCCCACCAGATGCTTCCTCCCCTTCCTTCCCCTCCCCTCTACTCTCCTCCCACCCAGTTGTTATTGCAAAAGTCAAAAGACCAGCCCCTGAGTGGGGAACAGACTGAAGAATGAAAGTCTCATAATTTGATGGAAGAAGCTTCAGAGAGTTCCAATCTGATGGGGGAGATAGGGGCTTTGCCCATGAAGAGCCCATGATAGAGATGCAGTCCCTGTCTCCAGGGAGCTCCCAGTCTGCTGGGGAAAGGAAGTCTCTAATCTCTTAGATCTCCCCATTAAATAGATGAGAAAGACCTCTGCCCCAGTCTGATAGGGGTATAACCTCTCTTTTCTTTGAGAAGTGCTTGATACTTCTTAACCCCCCCCTCTCCAGGGGCTCTGTGACTAGTTGTAAAAGGTGGTAGGGGCCTGGGCCAATGGCCTACTTACAGGTCTGTCCTGCCTTAGTGTCCTAATGGGTCCATCACTAGGTCTCCATCTCAGGAAGCTCTAAGGGCCTAGTCACAAGGAGAGGGCTGGGAACAGGGGCTGCCTGGCATAGAATAATTGCTGATCAAACCAGCTTCACCCAGGGCTGAGAAGAGGACAGGAGTTTCCTCCAACTGCCAGGAGAGAGATCTACTGTGCTCCCGGAGTGCTCCCTACCCTAAGAAGGCCCCTCCAGAAACCCACCTAGATTTCATGCAGCCTCTAACATGGCTCCTTCCACACAGCCGAGCCCCTAAATGTGCCCATGGTGACTGGCACTTTCCTAGTGGGTCCAGCGAGTGACTCGTCAGCTCTGCCCTGCCCATCACCACCTGCTCTGTTCAACAAGGAAACAACATCTGGACAGACTCAGCTAGAGGAAACTGTCCTGACACCTGGTATGTGATGGGCTTGAAGGTGGGCTTCCCCACTCCCTATGCCTGAGGAGTGACTAAGGCAGGGGCCACCAGGAATAGGAATCTCGATCCCAACCAGTGTCACCCACTTCTGTCCCAGCCCATCTCATCCTTTGGGTCCTCATCAATTCCATCCTGGCCAGAAAACATGCTCTAGAAGGAACCATATCTCTAGGAGGCACAACATGGAATCCCCACCAATTAGAGAATTCACCCACTAGCCCAATGCATTCATCATCTGTGAATGGAGCACCTCTCTGTACCAGCCACTCTGTTAGGTGCTAGGAACACTGCCATGGTCAAGACAGACACAACTGCTGCTCTTTGGGAAACTGGGGCCCTTTAGAAAGGGAGTCAGATGTTAATCCAATAATCACAAAGCAACAAACATAAGTGCTGCAAAGGATCTCACCTCACTGCCTTTGTCTCTTGTAGTGCCTGTCTCCAGTTCCTTGTTGAGCTGCCTGAGTCTTCCTGCTGGACCCATCCACATCATCCCCACTCTCCCTCTGCCCCAGGGGCTCTGGCAAATCTCAGGAACTGGCACAGAGGTGTCCAGTATACTCATCTACCAAGGTGAGTGAGTGAGACCTGGCCCTGGTGCTCCCACCCCCTCTCCCTGCTACCTGACTATTCCCTGATTCTATCCTCCCCCAACCCCAGGCGCTTGGTAGTTTTAGCCTAGTACCTTATCATGGCCCACGCTCCTCATCACACCTTTCTCTGTCCCTATTTGCTAAGAATCAAAGTAGGGGAGCAGAGCTCCCCAAGGTGGTCTGGGTGAGTGTGTGTCCTTCTATGTGACACTTTCCCCCACTAAGCCTTAGTTTTTTTTGTCCTTTTCTCCCCACTACTAAATATTATTATATTTTTAAACTACAACATCAATGCATACTCATTGAAAAGCCAAACAATAAGAGATGCTTACACATATTAGGTTACTGAGTCTCTCCCTCAACTCTTTGTATACCCTTGTGAACAGCTTGGTGTGCATCCTTGTACAGCTTTCGCTGAATTACCTTCTTTCCTGATCAGTAAAATGATCCCTTCTGATTGCCACACTGATGGATTGTGAATTGCTGAAGGAAGGCCATGTTTGGGCTCTCAGAGATAGGAGAGAGAATGAGGCCAGGGGCACACTTCCACTCAATTGAAGAGCATCCTTTGAAGGTCACATGACAGTTTTTGTATAATGCACTGGTACCCCAGAAGCAGGGGAACATTCTGGGCATCTAGGAAAATGAGCACTGACCATACAGTAGAAAACCTGCCATAGTAGCACCTACCCTAAGCTCCCTATGAGCTGATTGTGTCCATATCACAAATGGGGACACTGAGGCTCCAGGAGCTAGATGTAACTCCAGAGCTTTTTCCTCAACTCCACCCTGAAATGCCATCCTTTGGAAGTTCTCTCTCCAGACATCCCAAGACCCCACAGCCTTATTTGAGATTGGGTGACTCAAGTGGATTCCTGGATGAGCACCTGGTTGTTCTTATACTCCCTTCCCACCTAATGTAGGCGAGATGCCCCAGGCCAGCCAAGTACTCCCTTCCAGCAGCCCAGCTATCCACAGCCTCCCGAAGTCCCCAGACCGGCCTGGCTCCACCAGCCCCTTCGCCCCGTCTGCAGCTGACCTTCCCAACATGCCAGAACCAGCCTTAACCTCCCGTGCAAGTGTAACAGGTAAGGACCTCAGAGGACCTTAGACCTAAGGACCTTAGAGCCTGTGAGGATTACGGGAAGGAGGACTTAGGCCCTGGGGAAAAAAGTGCTTCAATCAGGTCCACAGACGACGGCCTGCAGGGGCAAGCAGGCCATGTTTATGTAAAACAGGGAGAATCTCCAGGGAGTGGGGGGCCTGGAAGGGTGGGTGAAGAAGATGACTGAAAAATCAATGTCCCACCTAAACAAGGCCACCAGACTTCACCAGCTTGTCACCCAGGAGGAAAGCACACTGTGGCCAGATCTTCTGAATTGTCAGTAGAATCTGGAAATCTTGATTTTTACATAGATGTTGTGATTTTTAAAACCATAGTGAAAGCCCTGGCCAGTGTGGCTCAGTTGGTTGGAGCATCACCAGGGGTGTCCAATCTTTGGGCGTCTCTGGGCCACACTGGAAGAAGAGAGTTGTCTTGGGCCACACATTAAATACACACACACTAATGAAAACTGATGAACCAAAAGAAAAGGTTTTAAGTAAATTTACAGTTTTGTGTTGGGCTGCATTCATAGCTATACTGGGCCCCATGTAGCCCGCAGGCCGCAGGTTGGACACCTCTGCAAGGTCACAGGTTTGATTCCCAGTCAGAGCACAGGCCTGGGTTGTGGGTTTGTGTGGTCCCCAGTCAGGTGTGTATGAGAGGCAACTGATCAATGTTTCTCTCTCACCGTGTTTCTCTCCCTCTCCCTCCCTTATCTTCTCTAAGCATGTCTTCAGGTGAGGATTTTAAAAGGAAACACAGTGGTAAAAATTTTTTTTAAGTACAGCTGGCCGAAGAAAGACATCCTTAAGCAGGACACAACCACAAGTCCCCACCTTTTAATGCTCCAAGCCCTTTTCAGCTCTGCCCTCTGGATACTCAGAGGGAGGGAGACCCTAGGGTGCCCCTCACCCTAACTCTGACACTGCCTTCTTCATCTGCAGAGAGTGAAACGTCCCCTACTCAATGCCCTGCAACTCGTGAGGTCTCCAGTAAGCTTCCAAAATGGCCTGGTGAGTGGCAGCTGGGTCCCTCGGCCCTGGGTGCTGAAGGCAGGAGCCCAAATCTGGTGTCACTTCACTCATTCACTCAACACATAGTCAGTGTCTTGTTTGTTGGCACTCATTCATTCATTCACTCTCAATTACTCATTGGGTTGCGCCATCATGTCAGCATTCATCCTGGCACTCACTCACACTTAAGTAATGTTTATTGAGGGCCTACCCCTCCGTAAGCCCCCCTAGGCATTGCCATCTTGTTTGTGAGGCTGCGAGAACAAACCAGGAAAGAGCAGGTGGCTGAGTGAGGGGGTGGAAGTAGCTGATCAGTGTGGGACGGAAGGTGGGAATGAAAGAGCGAATAGAGAATGGCCAGTCACTGAGTGCTTGCTCCGTTCCACGTGCTCTTCTAAGCACATCAGATACATTAAATCATTAACATCACAAACAGCTCTCATATTATTCCCATTTTACAGACCAGGAAACTGAAGCATAGTGGGATATATAACATGCTCCAGATTACACTAATCGGTGAAGCTAAGATTTGTACCAGACACCGGGATTCCACAACCATAACTCTTAACACGTCAATAATGTCCCCCCTTATTGTGAGTGAGCAAAGGAAGGAGGTTGATGAGTGAATGAAGGAGTGGACAGGTGAATGAATGAATGAGAAGATGAGGGAATGAATGGGTGTGGGAATGAATGAACTAATAAATGAGTATCTGGGTACCAAATGAAGCAGCGAATAAAGAAGGCAGTCGGTGAAGATTGTGTGGTCAGCAAATGAAGAAGCTAGAGATGGTGGCCGGGCTGGCCTCTTGGCTGCTCTCATGGTGGCCAGTCCTGCCATTAGCATCCTCCCCCCACCCCACCCATCCCTTGGCTTTGCAGAGAGTGTGGAGCAGTTTTGCCGCTCACTTCGGGACAAGTACCAGGCCGAACCCGCAGGCCCAGAAGGCATCCTGGTGGAGGTGGACCTGATGAGGGTACGGCTGGAGAGGAGCAGCAGCAAGAGCCAGGAGAGGGAACTGGTCACCCTGGACTGGGCAGAGCGGCAGCCAGCCCGTGGGGGTCTGGCTGAGGTGCTGCTTGCTGCTACTGACCGCCGGCAGCCGCGTGAGACACAGGTGATTGCTGTGCTTGGCAAGGCAGGACAGGGGAAGAGCCACTGGGCCCGGGCAGTGAGCCGGACCTGGGCCTGTGGCCAGCTGCCACAGTACGACTTTGTCTTCTACTTGCCCTGCTACTGTTTGGACCGTTCAGGGGACACCTACCGCCTGCAAGATCTACTCTTCTCTCTCGGCCCGCAGCCACTACCGGTAGACAATGAGGTCTTTGGTCACATCTTGAGGAGGCCTGACCGTGTACTGCTTATCCTGGATGCCTTTGAGGAGCTTGAAGCCCAGGACAGCCTCCTGCACAGTACGTGCGGATCCACATTGGCGGAGCCTCGCTCCCTTCGGGGGCTGCTGGCTGGCCTCCTCCAGCGCAAGCTACTGCGAGGCTGCACCTTGCTGCTCACGGCCAGGTCCCGGGGCCGTCTGGCTCCAAGTCTGAGCAAAGCTGACGCACTGTTTGAGATGGCTAGCTTCTCAGCTGAGCAGGCTGAGACCTATGTGCTGCGCTACTTTGAGCGGTTGGGGGCTACTCACCACCAAGAGAGAGCCTTGGCGCTCCTGCAGGGCCAGCCACTTCTCCTCAGTCACAGCCACAGTCCCACTGTGTGCAGGGCTGTGTGCCAGCTCTCAGAGGCCCTCCTGGAACTGGGAGAGGAGGCCGAGCTGCCCTCCACACTTACAGGACTCTATGTTGGCCTCCTAAGCCCAGCAGTCCGTGACAGCCCCCCAGGGGCCCTGGAGGCACTGGCCAGGCTGGCCTGGGAGCAGGGTCGCAGACACCACAGCACCCTGCAGGAGTGCCAGCTCCCATCGGCAGAGGTGAAGGCCTGGGCTGTGGCCAAAGGCTTGGTGCAGCGTGCTCCTGGGGCCCCAGAGACTGAGCTGGCCTTCCCCAGCTTCCTCCTGCAGTGCTTTCTGGGAGCCCTGTGGCTGGCTCTGAGCAGTGAGATCAAGGACAAGGAGCTGCCACAGTATTTGGCATTAACCCCAAGGAAGAAGAAGCCCTATGACAACTGGCTGGAGGGCGTGCCACGCTTTCTGGTCGGTCTGGTCTTCCAGCCTCGCGCCTGCTGTCTGGGAGCCCTGGCAGTGTCGGTGGCAGCCACTGTGGTGAACAGAAAGCAGAAGGTGCTCACCAGGTACCTGAAGCGGCTGCAGCCAGGGTTGCTGCATTCAGGGCGGCTGCTGGAGCTGCTGCACTGTGCCCATGAAGCATTGGACACTGGCCTTTGGCAGCATGTGGTGCAGGGTCTCCCCGCACACCTGTCCTTCCTGGGTACCCGGCTCATGCCTCCAGACACCCATGTACTGGCCAGCACCTTGGAGACAGCGGGCCGTGACTTTTCCCTGGACCTCCGCAGCACTGGCATTGATCCCTCTGGACTCAGGAGCCTTGTAGGACTCAGCTGTGTCACCCGTTTCAGGTGGGGACAGGGGATAAGGAAGGGGGCCTTTTTGCTTTGGGCACCTGTGTGGTCGTGGCACCATGCTGAGATCACTCTGCCGGGTATCATGTAGTATGCACAGCGGCCAGGCCAGGGCAGAAGTGAATCCTTCATTTATTAAGGTGTGGAAACTGAAGCTCAGAGAGGGATCAGTTTGCCCAAGTCGTACAACCAGTGAGGGATAGCATCATTTTTTCAACCATATGCCAGGCACTGGGCCATGTCTAGAATCTAAGACTGATTGGGGCTCAGATTCATTTTCTTCTCCCTACCCTTTGATCAAGCTACCATTTTGTCATGGTTGGATTAAAGCCATAGCCTTCCTGCGGTCTCCCTACCACTGTCCATTCTCTCCTCTTCCACTTTACTATATTTAACCAGAACTTGAATCTGGTCATATTTACAGTGCTTTAGAGGTATCCCACTACCCTCAATATGATGTCTAAATTTCTTAATTTGGCTCATTTAAATCCTTCTACGATCTGTTCAATTACTTCAGCCTAATCTGCAGAGAATCTCTCCTACCTTCTCCCTAACCATACTTTGCCCAGTCTGTAAGGTCCCATTATACTGGTTCAATCAAGAATTTAGCACTGAGCTTCCTAGTAACCAAAGCAAACAGGAAAATAAAACCACTCAGAGAGTGCTGGAGTGGTCATTGAAGGCTTTTGGAGGAAGTAGGGGTTAAGCCGAGGGAGGAAAGTACCTGAATAGGCAGGAGGGTCCTTCATGGAGCTGCCCCTCCATTATGGTCTAGCCCGGTCACTGTGCCTGGGTCTGAGGCCCTCCCTCCACAGGACCGCCTTGAGTGACATGGTGGGACTGTGGGAGTCCCTACAACAGCATGGGGAAACCAAGCTACTCCAGGCGGTGGAAGAGAAGTTCACTATCGAGCCTTTCAAAGCCAAGTCCATGAAGGATGTGGAAGACCTGGGCAACCTTGTGCAGATCCAGAGGTGAGGGGGAACCGGATGGGAGGTGGCCCAGGCCATGCAAGTTGAAGGCACACAGGACCTAAGATCAAGTTTGCCATTAGCACTTCCAATGCTTCCCCCCCTTTAGGACATCCCATGCTCTCGCCCTGGGCGATGGCTACCTGGAGTCTCTCAGTGCAGGCACCACCCAGGCAGAGGCCCCAGGGCTTGTCACTTTGTCCCATTCAAAACTTGCCATCATGTACCTAATTCTTTCTTAGCTAAAGCCCGGGACATATCTCCCTTGCTAAGAGTTAAAGAGCTGCTCTCTGCATCTAGTAACAGAAGTGACACCTATGGCTGCCTTTCAAGGCAGCCAGGACCAGTGTCACCCCCGGTTGACAGATTGCAGAGCTCTGAAGTCCAGAGAGCAGAAGCAACCTGACCACAGACCAGCTGTCCTTCACTCCTGCCAGCATCACACCTTGTCTGAGCACTTGCTCTGTGCTGTCTGGGATGGGTGCTGGTGGGTGCCCCCCCTGAGGCTCTTCCATGGCACGCACAGTGATGCCCAAATTAAGTCCTGTCTTGAGTTTTTCCTTTCCAAAGATGGGCTATAGTAGCCACAAGAAAGATAGTCTTTTAGGGGAATTTTGGGCACTGAGGCAGGCATCCTGGAACACATAGGTAGTGGCTCAGCAACAGGCAAAGAGCTTACTCCTGCCTAACATTGCCTATTCTCTTCAGGACAAAAAGCTCCTCAGAAGACACAGCTGGGGAACTCCCTGCCATCCGGGACCTAAAGAAGCTGGAGTTTGCGTAAGCAAAGGGGTGGATTGCCTAAGGTCCCCATGAGGTTTCTTCTCTGGCGTTAGCTTGGCTTGTGCCATCAAAATGGAGATAGATCCCCAGAATCATTCTTACCCTCTCACCTCACCCCTCTGGAAACTAGCTTCTAACAGCTGGGGCATGGCCGGTCTGGGCTAGTGAAGATTATCGGCCCATTTACTGGTGAACATGCTTATTTGAATTCATTCATTCAACAGACCTATTCAGATGAACAAAGCCACTGTCCTCAAGGAGCTTGCAGCCTAGTGTAAATAGACAGTTGCCACCTGCTGTCATAGGTGGCAGGAAACTCAAGGGTTGTAAGAGCGCAGACTTAGGAGACATCATGGGACTTCCTGGAGGAAGCAAATGTAGCAATAAAACTTGATAAAGGAGTAGGAATGAGCCAGGTGGAAGGGCCACACGGGGTGATTGTTATTATGTTCCCATTGTACAGATGCAGACACTGAGGCCTACAGAGTATCTGTTGTTTGTCCAGAGTCACAAAAGTCAGGGCAGCCTAGCTCTTGCTCCAACAAAGGAAAAAGCTAAATTTGTGTTTGGTCCTTGTATGGGAATCTAAAGTCATCTAATGATTAGGAAAGAATTATCCAACACCTACAGTGTACTCTGGGCATTTTATATATAATCTCACTCATTTCAAGAGCTACTTGGAAAGACAGTCGTTATCTTCCCCATTTTACAGATGAGAAACCAGCAAAGTCGAGTCACTCACCCAAAGTCCCCTGCTGGTCACCCACGCACAGGAGCCTGTCCGCTCCTCCAGTCATTGCTCCCCCTGCACCCCCCCAAAAAGAAGTGTTTCTTCTTTCAACAGAATCAAGTTGTCAAATTTGTGCAGAGATAAAAATGTTCTGAAAAGAGGAAATGTATGAAAACAATCACCAAAAGCCCCTCTAGCTTTGAATTATTTTCAGCTTCAAAAACCCCTAGTTCAAGGTTGGGACTGTGCTCTGTGGAACAGCAGCTGTGGGGTGGAACAGCCCAGAACCAGGACACAGGCCACCTGGAGGCCGGAAACCCCAAGAAAGTTCTGAGGAAGGAAGGAAGGAAGGAAAAGAGTATTTTGGGTGTATGACTGGCTGCTCGGCGGTTGAAAACCCTGTAGGGGCTGCACTGGCAGACGGGGTTCTTCTCTGATTCAGCCCTCATTTACCTCTTCAGCCTTACCTCCTACACTCTCTCCCTTGATCCCTCCACTCCAGTCACATGGGTCTCCTTGCTGGCTTTCAATATTTCTGAGCCTGATCCAGCCTCTGGGCCTTTGCATTGGCTGTGACTTCTGCCCTGGACACTCTTCCCCAGAGAGCTGCACGGCCACGGGCGCCCTCTCTTCCTTCTAGTTTTCACTGAGCGAGGCCTTGTCTGACACCCACTTTTAAAAGTAAAATTCCATCGCACTGGCCACGGTACTTTTCTCCATGTCACATATTATCTCCGAGACCAGATAAACTTACCAATTTCTTTGATTATCTGTCTTGCCCACTGGAGTGCCCACTCTCCAAGGGCAAAGATTTTTGCCTGTGTTTGTTCACAGCTGTCTCGTGATGGGCTCTATGGGCCTGGCACACAGGGGGCAAAGAATCAATATTTGATGAATGAATTCCTCAATCCTTCTAAAAACCTCATATGAAAGGGCTAAATCTTAGGAGACTGAGGTTCAGAGGTGAAAGGATTTGCCCAAAAGGCCTCAAGGGAGGAAAGTGGCAGATCCCAGATTCAAATCAGGTTTTGGACTCCCCTCTCATAACCTTTCATTGAGGCTAGTGGTTCCCAAACTTTGGGATTTCAGAGTGAATGTGAATGACTATGCGGTTACCATCTTTTAATTTTTATCAAGTATATTTATTCAAACAAGCAAAATAGCCACTGCTGGCACCATCATTTTATCAAAGAAGTAATATTTTAATGTCAAAAAAGTCCACAGGATATAATTTCAGAATAAAGAACAGTTCTATCTTTACATTGAATATATTTAACCATATTTTGAAAACAAAACACTCCTCCATTGTCTTTATTTTTCTCATTTCCTCAAAATCTGGTCTAAATGGCAATCCAGTATGTGTGACCGCGTGTGAATTAGTTAACCTCTCTGTGCCTCCATTTCCCCATCTGTAAAATGGGGGTAAGAAGTTCCCTTAGCTCATAGAGTCATTGTGAGGATTAAAGGAGATCTAATCTCAATGAAGGATATGCTGTGTTCCTGGCACATAATAAGTGCTCAAGAAACGGTTCTATTTGTTATTAAAATGCAGGGGCAAATGCATAAGCCACCTTTCTTGGGCCTGGTAGTGGTCCTCAGACCAGCATTTGGAAACCTCTTTCCCAGGCCAGGGCAGGAGAAAGGCACATGTAGATGTTGGCAGGAGCAAGAACTCCACTCAGGATGAGAGCTGGGGAGCTCCCAGCTGGCTACTTGAGGGGGCTTTGTGAAATCTTCCTCGAGCAGATTTGGGGTCCTACCTGGTGGGGCTGGAGGGGAAGGGAGGGGAGGGGACCTCAGAGGGCCTGCCTTCTGAACCCCATCTGTACCCCTCCCCAGCCCAGGTCTAAACTGAGAGGTCGTAACTGTTTCAGGGTCTTACCTCTGCTCTTTGCTTCCTAGGCTGGGCCCTGTCTTGGGCCCCCAGGCTCTCCCCAAACTGGTGAGGATCCTTGAGGCCTTCTCCTCCCTTCAGCATCTGGAGTGAGTAGAGACCCCAGAGCCCTGCCCGTGACCTCAGGCTTTGACATCCCTAAACCCTGCCCTCTTTGTGTGTGTGTGTCTCTGTCTTGCTGCTTCCTTTTTGGGGCTGGTGTGAGAGGTCAGATGACCCCACTGCAGGGAAGCCCTGGTGGGTGGGAATCCCCAGTAATTGTTGTACGAGTCAAACCCTTCTGTGATCTTCGAAACTCTTCACCTCATCGGTTGCTCCCGGCAGCCCCACGGAGAAGCCAGGTCAGAGAGCATGACCCCATGGTACAGCTGAGGTCCCTAGAGGTTGCCAGGGAGTTGTCCAGGCTCCTTGGGGCTCCTAGGAAGCAAAGCAGGGATTCAGGTCCTTTAGGAGCTAGAACCATGTCCCCTGGCTAGTGAGTTGGTGCCCCTGGGGATAAAAATTTGCTCTCAAAAGCTCTGGAGCAGACATCTGCTATGGTGTGTCCAGGGGTCAGGGAATGGGAGGAGGCCCCTGATGGGTCAGGTGGCTCCCAGGGTGCTGGCTGATGGCCCCCCATCTGACTTCACCTGCAGCCTGGACTCGCTGAGCGAAAACAAGATCGGGGATGAGGGCGTCCTGCAGCTCTCAGCCACTTTCCCGCAGCTGAAGGCCCTGGAGACGCTCAAGTGAGTGGGCTGAGCCTGCCCTTCCTGCTACGTTTGTCCCCCCGGGACCCTCTGGCTTTTTTATTCTTTTGTTCACTTGTCCATTCAATCATTCATACACATACTCATCCACCCATCCATCCATTCATTCAGCCTTTCACTCGTTCATTTTTTATTTAATCATTCATGCACCCAATCATTTATTAATTTAATCAACATATATTTATGAAGTACCTAATGTGTGCAGCTTCATTCTTGGCCCTTAGAGATCCAGCTTTAAACAAAAGCTGACCTCAGGAGTCTTGTAGTGAGAAGGTACAATAAACAAACAAACAAATAAATCCATGATTAAAAAGTATATAGTAATGGAAGTAAACAGTGTTTAGTGACAGAAAATTAAATTGGAGGTGAAATGGGAGAAGTTGATTAGGATTTATCAGCTGAACATGATCAAAATAGTACTTTTTTTTAAAACTATTCTGGGCTTTGGGAAGTGGGATATGGATATGGTGCAAGAAGATCCATATGATTTTTTTTTTTACTGAACCTAGAAGGTATCCTCAAAATTTATCCACACTCCACTTCATAACCACAATCAGGATGCCCACTGAATTCACCAAAATTCACTTAGGCATTTCTTTGATTGAAAGGCACTGCGACTTCTCAAGTAGTTTACAGTGTTCTAGGTAACACCGTGAGTAAGCTGGATGTCCCTCCCTTTGTCCTTCCCTCCTTCCCTCCCTCCTTCCCTCCCTCCTTCCCTCCTTCCCTCCTTCCTCCCTCCCTCTTTCCCCTCTCTTTCCTTCCTTTCTCCCCGCCTCACTTAAATTTTTATTGAACACTTGCTATGTGCTTTGGCATTGCTCTAGGCACAAGAAAACAGTAATGAACAAAAAACAGACCGACTCCTTGCCTTGCGGAGCCCACAGCCATTAGACAAAGAACACGAACACTTATCTAGTTACAGTGCTGAAAAGTCATTCAAAGGGAATGCTATAAAATAATAAAACAGGCATGGCCTAGAAAGTGCTCTCTCTCCCCCTCCCTCTCATGTGCATCCTCACCTCCGTAATCTCCCTCAGCCACAGGACCTAACAGTGTCCTCTCATTTATTAAGAGTTAGCCCCAGTCTACCCACAGTGCCATTTGTAGTTCATTACCCACAGCTCTCCTTAAGGCCCACTGCCATGTGTTAGCTGCTCTGGGCCACCCTGTGAAGAAGCAGGAGTTTCTCAGCTCTGCCGGGGATGGGGGTGGGAATGAATACGCTGATGGCAATAAGGGCGTACAAGCTTGGCCCTAAGCCCTTTCTCCCTCTGGGTCCCTGCAGCTTATCCCAGAACAGTATCACCGACGTGGGTGCCTGCAAGCTTGCCGAGGCCCTGCCCTCACTGGCTGCATCCCTCCTCAGGCTGAGGTGAGTGGGACCCTGCCGTGTACTGGGTGCTGAGCTGGTAGGTGGGGGGGAGGGCAGAAAGCCCCCTCTGTACCAGTGCAAAGTCCCACACTGGGACCCTGGAGGCAGTCACTACAGGCTGTTCTGCTGTGTCAGTGTTGCAGAACTTGTCGGGGTGGTGGGCAATCACCTAAAACCCAATATGAACACAGCCCCCTGCCCTAGAGTTGGGCAATGCCTCTGTTTATTCATCTGGAAAATGTGTACCATCCCACTGGCCTGTGGAAAACCCTTGATGCAATGCTGGGCCCTGATGCACAATATTGGCCCTCTACCTCCAGGGGATGGTGCAACTGAGGTTTTTCTAGAGTTCAAGGGTGGTGATTTCTGGAAGGCTGACCACTCTCCGAAGCCTTGGCTGGCTTTTATCACTCACAACAGTCAGTGCTTACACTGCCACCTTCTGGTAGGCCTTGGCATAGTACCTCTTGCTTTTGGTTACTACCAGCCTGGTCCCTGGTGGTACACAGGCTAATTAGGGAACTGTGAGCTTGGACCAAATCCCCAGTCGTTCAGCTCAGCATGGCCAGTTCTCGTCTCTCTCACCAGGCTGGGAGGAACTTCCCTCTCCTTCCCTGGCCCTCATCACCTGCCAAGGACTGCCAGAGTCAGATCCCAGGGGAGATGGCATCTGATTCATCGAGTTATCGATGTACCCATTTTTTATCCATCCATTTGGAGCCACTGGGTACAGCTAAAACTTGTAGTCTATGTGATTGGCACCCCCTAGAGTTGTGCAGGATATCTAATATTCTCTAACATCAACCATGGGCCAGAACTTGTGCTGGGAGCTAGAGATACAACTATATGCAAAACTGGTGTGGTCTTACTTTTGAGTTTCTTACATAATAAGCAAGTAAGCATATGCATACATAAAATATTTTAACATAGTGATTTGTGCTGGGGAGGAAACTAAAAAGGGCCCAGGAGTTACAATAGGGAATACTGGATTCACCAGAGAGGTCAGGCAACCTCTGAGGGGGCAGGAAACCCTTCCCCTTCCATGGGCAGCTCTAGGGGAAAAGCATTCCAAGAGAGGGAACAGAAGATGTAAAGGCGCTGAGGTAGGAAAGAAGTTGAGTCTTTGAGCACCTGAAGGTCCACTGTGTCTGGACGTAGTGAATGAGGGACAGAGGGTGGGAGATGGGATAGGAGAGGTAAGTGGAGGCCAGGGCATTCAGGGTGGCCCTTGTAGGTCAGGAGGGGGCTTTGGAGTTTTTCTACTGTGAATGGAGAAGCAGGTGGGGCCTATGGAGGTGACACCTGATCCAACCATTGCTTAAACAAACCTCCTATTTCATGGAAGCAAAGATGCCATCTGTTGTAAGACATCGTTTAGAGGGCTAAACACTGCAGATTATATGACACTCCACTGATTATTAGATCTTAATATCAAAGATACTCGAATATATGAACATGTGCTTCTTGGCATCAATGAGATAAGGGAAGGAACCTCTGCCTGTGCGAGCAGGAAGGACCTCATGGGATTTAAGACCCACCCCAGGAAAAGATCTCAAAGCCCCTGCCTTGGTACCAGCCAAATCTTGACATCAGGCGATGCTGGAGTTTAGCCTGAATCCGCTTCGCTGCAGTATAGACCTGCTGCTTTTACATGCCACCCTGCCGTGTAGCCCTGAGGCTGTCCTGGCAAAGTCACGGCCTTGAAATGAGAACCACAGCAGTCCCTGGCTTGTTAAAAGGATGATTAGTAATGAGTAGACAGCTTAAGTCAGCGACACTTGTCGTGCTGCTTTCAACACTGCAAGTGGTGGCTGTGAATATACCACAGAAACCTGAGCCAGCCCAATGATTGGGCTTTTCTCTCCCCTTTATCCTCAGTGCTGCTCACACCTTCTGCAGTAACTCATTCAACCCTCCAACCCACCCTGGGACATAGTGGTAACCACAGTTCACATTTAGTTCATTCCACATGCCGAGCCTGTCTGTGTGTTTTATCGGCATTAACTCTTTCTCACAATGACTCTGTCATGCCCATTTTGTGGAGGAGCAAATTGAGTCACAGAGGAGGTAAGAAATTTGCCAAAGGTGACATAGGCAGCAAACAGCAGAGTTGGGATTTGAACTCATGAAGTCTCAGCCTAGCAGCTACTGCCTCTCAGTCCTGCTGCTTCCTTGGACTCACTGTGTCACCATGGTGAAGTGGCCTCAACTCTCTGGGCCTCAGTTTGCCCTCTGGAAACTGGGACAGTCATCCCAGTTCTGTGTGGGTCCCCCTGAGCCCTGAACCCCTGCACCCTAGACCCTGTCCTGACTTCTGTTTCTGGCAGTTTGTACAATAACTGCATCGGCGACGTGGGAGCTGAGAGCCTGGCACACGTGCTTCCAGACATGGTGTCCCTGCGGGTGCTGGAGTGAGTATGGGAACCTGGGTGGCAGCTTGGGGAGACCGGGATCTCCGTCTGGCACCATGGGAAGGATTGGGCTGAGGTCTGGTTGTCAAGAGTGTGGGGGTGGGCCTGGAATGGGGCTGGATGGTCCTGAGGTCCAGGACCGAAGATGAGTTTCTCTCCCCAGTGTCCAATACAACAAGTTCACAGCTGCCGGGGCACAGCAGCTCACCGCCAGCCTGAGAAAGTGCCCTCACGTGGAGACACTGGCGTAAGTCTCAGCGGCCCTGGTGGGTGGTTCCATGAGCCTTGAGCTCAGATCCTGCTCTGCCCCTCACCAACGCGGGACCTTGGGCAAACAGGACACACTTCACAATTTTGACCTCAGTTTCTTCATCTGTAACATAGCAATGGTTATAATATTTGCCCCCAAGCAGTTTTGTGAGGTTTAAATTAGTCAAGACATATAAAGCACTTAGAACAATGTCTGGTACATGAAAATGCTCAATGTGTGGGGTTAATCAATATGGAATTGCTTATATAAACCATATTAACCTACAAAACTGGCAATATCATATGGCTCCAACTTATTATTATATCACCATGATGTCTAATGTCCAACACTCATACTTTATACACTCTCCAAGCATTTTAATTTATGTCATCACTCATATCTTTTAAGAGGATAGGGTGGATCTAATGAACCCATTTTACAGATGAGGAGAATAAGACATAGAGTTTAATCAACATTTTTGAGGTCATAGAGCAAGTCAGCAGCAGAACCAGGTCTAAAGAATGGGGTTTGGGGGTTCCTAGGCCTCTGTTGTCCCCATGTCTGGTCCTGCCAGTTGGGAAGTCCCCAAGGTTCCAGGCTGAGTAGGAGGAGAAATTTGGGGATCTCTTATGTTGGGGGCTCCAGGTCACACTCTCTCCTCTAACCTAGCCTCTGTGTCCCATGCCCCACTGCAGGATGTGGACACCTACCATCCCTTTTGGTGTCCAGGAACACCTGCAGCAGCTGGACTCCCGCATCAGCCTGAGATGACCCCAGCTGTGCATGGGAAGAGGTAACAGGGGTGGGCTTGAAAGAGGAGAACCACAAAGGCCCCTGAGGTTAGCATCCTGGGGAGGCGGAATCCATAAAAAGTGGGCAGGGCAGCAGGTGGGATCTGGGTGACCACCCCTGGACTATGCACCATCTGAGGCCTCCCCCTCAGCCTTGGGCTTGGTGGAGGTGTCCCAAAGGCTTTGTGGCTCTTTGTGTCCTCCTTGTGGCAAGAATTAGAGACCGGGGGCAAGAACAGGGTGGGTGGCCCATCCACAACCCACAGCCCTTAGCGTTGGGAAGATGTTCCTTCAGGAACTTCTAAATTGTATGTTGCGGTTTCGGTCTGTCGGATGCCTGATGTCTTGGATTGTCCTCATAGGAACTTGCTCTATGCGTTCCCCACCCCTCACTGTGCAGACGGCTGTCCTCCCACCTCCCCGCTCCTCCGACCTGTGAGGTCCCCTCCAAACCCTCTGTCTCTTCCTCCATGTCCCTTCTATCCTCAGTCTCAACAACATTCTTTGTGTGTCCAGCTACCCCCTCCTACACTTCCTGACCTATGCCCTTCTCTGGACCTCCTTCCTACAGCACTTTCTCCAAGGATACTGACCACACTGGACTTTGAACTGGTTGTCTGTGGACACAGCTCTTCTCTGGTCACATCCTATGAGCCTCAGGGTCCTGGCACTCAGCCCTACCAGCTGCGGAAAGGACTCACGGCTTGCTATGTGGACAGACTCAGGCCCAGCTCTGGGCTCCTTCTGGGCTGAGATTGATGCCAGCCTTCCTCAGCTGCTGCATCTCTGACAGACAGGTAGGCATCTGGTGGCAGGTGCAGTTCACCCTGGAATCCTGGTGCATTTTCTACAGGACACTCCAGACAGCCGTGGACAGGCCAGAGTGAAGAACTGAGGCAGCCACCCAGTTCCCTGCCACTCTGGGGAGAAAGTACCCCTCCAAGCTGCTGTCAGAACAGGACACACTTGGTGTTCTGAGAATACCACAGGGGAACTCCCCCAACCCACGTTCCCAAACCGCAGCAGGGTGGGATGCTGAGGCAGCTGCTCTCTGTCTGCAGGACTTACTGTTTGCACAAACTTTGCTTGCCAAGGCCAAAGCTAGGCCAGATGCCCTGGACCTTAGCTGGAAATCAATTGATGGCACACTAATGGAGGAAGGGAGGGAGACGGACTGAACCACATCTGCTCATTTCCTGCATCTCGTCACTACATCCAATCCCACAGGCAGGTCCAGTGTTTGAGTTTACATCGTGATTACCATGTCGGGGCGGCCCCCATTCTGGTGGTCTGATGCATCAGAAACCATGCCAAGATGGAATGGCTTAAAACAACATACACTTTCATTCTGCTCACACACCTGTTGTTTGAGCAGGGCTCATTTCTGTCCCACTGAGTGCCAGCTGCAGTCATCTGAAGGCTTGCTCACTCTATGCTGGCAGGTGGCTGGGAGCCTCGGTTCCTCTAAGGAATTGTCAGCAGGGGACCTCTTTATGTGGGCTAGTTTGGGCTTCCTCTTAGCATGGCGGCTGGGCTGTAGGGTGATCACCCGGAAAGGAAAAGGTGGGGGGAGAGAGGGAAAGAGAGGGAGAGGAAACAGACTAATGTTGTATCCTTTTTATAACCCAGCCTTAGGAGCCACACAGCATCACTTGTCATGTTCTTTGTCCAGTTTGACAGGAGCTGTCACTCCCCTCCCCCCACCCCCACCTGCTGTGTATGCATGTGCACGGGTGCTCACACACAGCAGAGTCCACCTGGGTCCAAGTGTTGTCTTTTCAGAAAGGATTTTCTTTACGGTGTCCTAAGATTCAGTAGGAAATTCATTATTAGGGGAGCACCAAGGTCGAAGCACCATGAGGTTGCTTCCCTCTGCCTCCGAGCCCCACTCTGTCCTGGGAACCTTCCCTTAGCCCAGCTGAGATTCTGCCTCAGCCAAGGCATGCTGGGAAGGGAGTTGACAGCTTTGCTCTCTACCCAGAGAGCAGCCAGTCGACTGTTGTTGTTTCTCACTGGGGCATGGCCTGCTCGGTCAGAAGCCCTGCTTTGAGATGACTTGGCTTTGGCAGCAGTGGAGGCTGTCTGTTCAGCTCTCACGCGCCAGCCCTGACACCCGGGGCCAAACTCATCTCCTCTTCCCAGCAAGTGGGAATCAGGGGCAGCGTGGGTCTGAGGGGCTCAGACTCAGCTGCCCGGTTGGCAATTCTTGCAGAGACAGGTGCCCTCCACCTTGGCATGGCTGCAAAGGGCATCAGGTGTTGTGACCCAGGGTTGGGTTCTAAATGGCTTCGGCACTACCTCTTAGAGTTTCCCTGCATTTGTGGACTTTGTGGTGTCCACAAGACTCTCATTTGTGCAGACAGAGGGGTGAATGTCAAACCAATATCCCTCCATTCAAGGTGCCTAGCAACACCCTAGGCCAGACGGGGAGGGCACTACTGTACACACAGCTTTTGGTCTGTTTAGAGAGGACAAAATGAAGTCAGAGGCTATAATTACTCATGATAATGATTTTAAATGATGGCTAGCGTCTATTAAATGAATTGATACATGTAAAGCACTTACCACTGTACAAGGGACATAATAATTGCTCAATAAATATTAGCAATGATTATTACTTTGTGTCAGGGGCCATGCTAAGCCCTTCCTACTCAAGAGGGACCATAGCTTAGGGCCCGCAGCACTGACTCTAGAGCTAGGTCACTTGGGATCCATGCCTAGCTCGCCACCTGTGCACATTGCTTCTGTGCCTCAGTCTCTCATATGTGAAATGGGCCTACTCATAGGACCATCTTCATTATGGGGCTACAGGAGAGTAGAGCACTAACACACTGAGAACAAGGGCCTGGCATACAGCTCAACCCATGTTAGTTGTCCTCATTTCCTGTGAATATGTTCCACTCTTGCCTTTGCCTGCAGTGTCCTTTCTAGCTCTCCGCATGCCCGATTTCTCATCCTTCAGGACTAGGCTTAAAGGACGGCCCCTCAGGAAGGTGTACAAAATCATCCCATTAAACACAGACAGCTCCCCGCCTCCTGCTCAACTCTCCAACCTCATCACTAGTTCATCTTTTTCACACGCATTTGTTGTGTTGTCTGCTCTTATCCTAGGGTGTGAGCTCCAATAGGGCACGTAACTTGTCTGCTTTGTTCACTGCTGTGCCCTTCACTCCCAGCAAAGTGTCAGCACATAATAACTGCTCAATAAACATTTGCAGCACGAACAAATAAGGCTCACCATAACTTTGCTTTTCTCATGCCACAAATATGTACTGTGTACACATTGGTGAATAAGATGCTCTGGTAAGTCTTGCATTTTAGCATCATTTTAAAAAAAAACCTCTGGGCAGGGCTGCCAGGTCTGGCTGGACAGTCTGTGCACTGGACAAGGGGATAAATGGAGGTTGCAACCCAGTCTGGGCTCTGCTTGCTCAGCTGTGAGTCCTGGTGTGGGGCCATCTCAGCCCAGAGGGGCCCCTTTGTTATGAACACAAAGTCATCTTATGAAGCGGCCAAATTGCTGTGCCCGCTTCATAGAAGATGTGACTTGCCTAAGGTCATACCCCTCCTAAGGAGGCAGTCAAGATGCAAACTTGTCTTCTTACTTCTTTGGAGGGTCTCTCTGTGGGCCAGGCACCGTGGGCTGGAGTTGCTCCCCGAGCCCCACCTGTCGGGTGGGAGAAGTGATGCTCACAGGAATCTGGGCCTGTGATGTCTGAAGTCACGCTGCATGTAGAGGCATGATTTCGCCTCTCCCAACGTCTCCCTTTTCACACTCACCTCGGGCCTCTCAAATGTCTTCTGTTTGCATTTGTTAGCTTCCTCTGTCTTAGAATCACGTGGAGACAGATGGTGCCACAAGTGTCTTTTCTCTCGAGTTCTGCTGGACCTTTAGTCCCCCATACCTCAGCCTGCTCACCTGTAGGAGGGAACCAAGCATCTGTACCTGGTTTAACATGGTGTGCCTATGAAAGGGTGCTTGGGAAGCAGTGGGTGCTCTGCAAACTAGAGATAATTATGCTATTGTTTTCCATGAAGCTGCAAGTGGACCCAATTTCACTCGTATTCCACCCCCTGCACCGCCCCCGCCCCCTTATCTTCACTGGAGTCTGCCGCATGCCTGGCGTGGGAAGGAGGGTGGGGAGAATACCACACCTCTGATTTCTCTGGGATTTGGGCCCAATTTCTAGCTTAGCCAGCAAGACTTTGCTACCACACCCCAAAGAGTATGTTAGGCTTGTGGGAACAGGAAGGGGACTGGTCCGGGCCTCTCAGGCCAGTCTAGTTTGGAGAGGCTCTCCAAACCCAGCTGCATCTCCAACTTGGGAGGCTCTGACTCTTCCACCCCATGTCAACCAAAAGGTTTTCTGCTTATGGAGTCCTTTCCCAAATCTAAAAAAAAGCAGGTCCCCAGGTGTTGAAGTTGCAAACATTTTTTTTTAATTGAAAGAAATTAGCCTCCTAAGTATTGCTTTTACAGGTTTATCAAAGTCCAGTATTCATACCACTCACATTTTCTAAAAATATTCCTGGCCAGAGGAGCAACATGGCCTTCTCCTGCCACGATGGATCAGTTCTGGCAACTGGATAAAGAAGCAACTTGAAATGAATAAGTCAAAACCCCGCCCTTAGCCCCACACACATTCCTCGCCTCTTCCTCCGGAGTCACTCCCTGGAGGAGTTGCTGCATCCAAGATCAGCCTGGGCCAAACCCAGTCAGACGCAGGGCTCCACAGGCATCAGCTGGAGTTGACTGTCACTTTCGTGTCCGCGTCCGCAGTTTGAAGTGTTCTCTTGAATGTTAAGTGGGGAAAGCAGGTGCAGTCAGGGGTAAAGAGCAGGGAGGCATACGCTGGCTGGGTTCCTGTAAACATCCATCACAACTGCGAAAGGTCAGAGCCAAGGCAAGGCCATGTGTGCAATGCTGCAGGCGGGGAAGGTCTTCGGACATCCCCAACTTCTCCCTTTCGGGAGGGGGACAAATGTCTTCCCAACCTCGTCATTCAGTCTCAACCTCTCCGTCCCACCATTCTGGGTCTGGACGGGAACCTCTCTGTTGGCACAGAACTTTTGAAGGGAACAGGCCTAACAAGAGAGACAAAAAAAAAAGGGTGTCACCAACATGGAAGCACCGACTGCCACCCACTCGATAGAGACCTGGACCCGTCCACCAGGTCTCAGGAGGCTCGGGCCGGGCAGGGGAGTCTTCCTTCCATCCCTCCCAGTCAGGGAACCACCAGAAGCCCCAGACTTAGGCCAGGGGTGTTTTCCAAGAACTTTTATTAAAAACTCCTTTTAATGAATTTGCCTGATTTCTAAGGATCCTGGGCTGAAGAACCAGAGCAATTTAACATGGGAGAGGAAGGGCTGTTCATAATTGGGAAGGAGGGGAGGGGACTCCTGGGATCTGGGAGGAGGGCAGCCCATGCAGGAGTCACCCAAGGGTCCGCCAGCTGACTTGAGCTCCAGGGCAGCTGAGCAAGCCCTGGGTAGTGGTCAGGGCTTGGCATCACCTCCCACCTTGCCTGGAAAATGCTTTGCAGCCTACAGGGAGCCTGGGGCCACAGCCAAACTGCTCAGCAGCCCCACTTGGCTCTGCCTCCCAGGACATGGCATCATCCCCACTCCCCGTGCCCTTCTCTCTCTCCATCCAGCCGGTACCAGTATGTCTGAACTATCTCATACTCCCATCTTTGAGTCTCTTCTTTGCCAGCTCAGACCGTTCCTTCTGTAAACATCAAGCATCACAAAAAACTTCTGTTTAAACACCCATCAGGCCTTGTTCATCAGGGTGCTACTGACATTTGGGGAAGGATCATTCTCCAGCGTTGGAGGGCTGTCCTCGGCATTGCAGGATGTGAGCAGCATCCCTGGCCACTGACCACTAACTGCCAGCAGCATTCCGAGTACAGTGACAACTAAAAATGCACCCTGGCTCCATTCCCAAAGACCACTCACAGGGGTGGAACTGCTTCCACTGAGAACCATGCATCTCCTGCAGGTGCAAGCTGCCAGTAGTTCTGGGATCGCCTCCCAAATAAACAACTTGCACATGAGTCTTTATCCCAGAGTCTGCTCCCAGCAGAGCATGCCTGAGAGTGAGCTTACACAGGTGATTTCATTCCACCCTCCCAACAACCTCAGGAGTTAACACACCATTACGCTTCCATTTTACAGGTGGAGACATTAAGAGAGGGTCTAAGGATGCCCACCTCTCCCGGGCTTTGTCCCACTGGAGATCTTAAACACTACAAACATCTCATCCTCCCCGTGCGCCAGATCCTGAGCTGGGCTCGGGGGCCCCCTGAGGAGTGCAGACACACAATACAGCGTGCAATTTTAGGCCAAGCTAATATTCCCAACAACAGGAGGATGCACAGGGGATGAATGGAGCTCAGAGTCTGGGGAAGGCTGTGCACAAAGAACATGGCTGGGCCCTGACCGGTGTGGCTGAGCTGGTTGGGTGTCGTCCCTCCAAGCCAAAGGTCTCCGGTTCAGTTGCTGGTCTGGGCGCACGCCTGGGTTGTGGGTTTGGTCCCCAGTCAGGGTGCACACAAGAAGCAAACAATCAATGTTTCTGTCCCTCTTTTTCTCCCTCCTTTTCCTTCTCTCTAAAAATAAATAAATAAATATTGGGGGGGGAAAAAAAAGGCATGCCTGGTAGAGGGCCGGTGACCAGGGCACAGCAGGGCCTGGAACCTCCTGTAATTTGGCATGGGGTGGGGGGCAGAGGTTAGCAGCTGCCCAATCGCTCGAGTTTCTTGTGCCCTCTGCCAGACTTGTCTCCCGAAGGCCAGTTAGGAACTTGTCCTTCCACTGCTCAGACTTTCCCCGCTTCCACTAAGGACATCCCAGTAGGTAAGTCCTTGAATCCTTTGGTGCCATCCCACCTCCCCACTAGACCTGGCAGGCAGGAGGGGGAGCTGGGACCACAGCCAGAGAGCATCGGAGAGCTCAGCCCTCTAGCCAGGGGTTTATAGGTCCCCCTTCTGCTGACCTCCCTCCTCCAGGTAACCTCAGGGGTTCCTGTGGGGTCAGTGGTGGTGCTCCTGGGAGCCCTGGTGTCCATGGACCTGGAACAGAATTCCTTACTCAGACTCACCCTTACTGGGGCTCCCTGAAGCCATCTCCAAGGCAGGGGATTACACTTGAGCCCATATCAGACTTCTGTGGACGGAGTGTTAGAAAACACAGAATCACCCCATGAAACAGAGACTCACTCCTTTCCCACCGACTGCCACCCTTTCTTGTCTCAGCAAACAGCATCAAGTCCCAGATGCATGTCAGTCAGGCTAACCTCTGGCTAGACGGGCTCTGGGCCTCGCAGGTGCCGGCTCCAGCAGAAATTCATTCACTAGCTCTTCCGTTTTCATGGTGTTTATCTCTAAGGTCACTTTCTATTTATAGCAAGTGATGCCAATTTCCATTTCTGGAAGCAATATAAAGCTCCTTTCTTCTCAGAACATTAATTCCACTTGAAAAATGTAAAGAGCCAGTTTAAAGAAAACAGCTACATCAATAACAGTTCAGGCAGTAGGTTGATAGGACAAAAATTGTTGATGGTGTAGTATGAGGTTTGGGAGATCTTGATCCAAGTAGGTCCCACTCACTCCAGAGAATGAAGGGGCCTGGAGAGGGCAGTGACCCCCCTGCCCTAAGTCACATAGCAGGTTGAGCACAGGGACTTTGTTCCAGGCCTCTGCATCCATGGCTAGAGGATGTCCCAGGACCTCTCATCTGGGCCACTTGCAGCAGCTGTTAAAGACCAAGCCCCTGGTTCCTCTGCCTCGCAAGTCTCACAGCAAACCCCAGAACGTGAGTGACAGCTGACACCGATCAAGCACGTTACACTCACCTTCTACTATCTGGTGTAACTCATTTACTCCTCAGAACAACCTGGGGTGGGGCAAGGAGGACCATCTCTCCTGAATTTCAAATGGGGCTCAGAGAGGTTCTAAGTAAATTGTGCAAAGCCACATAGCAGAGCCAGAATTTCAGCCAGTCTGGTCTGACCCCAAAGTCCTAATTCCTCTCAGCATCTTAGGTCCATCTCTTTCCTCCACGGCATCCGAAGCCCTGGCTGAAAAGCACCCTGGGGCCGCAGCTTATAGAATCCAAGGAACTATCTAACATCATTAGAACATGACACAATTCATTAGCCATTGGCTTTTTTTTCCCCTTTCTTTTGGGACTACAGCTTTATTCTAGGCCATTCTAGACCTGGACAGAGGGAGTGAGTGGCTGATTTGTTTGTCATTGGAATGACCGTTGGACACTTGATCCATTTTAAGCAGCAATGTCCCAGCTTGATGCCTCTGCAGAGGATTGGGCTTACGTGAGAAAATGGCCCCAGTATCTTAAGGGTGCTGGGGGGGTAGTGCTCTGGACTTGCTGAAGAGGGGCCTTTTTTTATTGTTTGGCTGTCCCACTGTCCTATTTCCCTGGGGGAGCCAGGGCAAGGTCTGGAACTGGCCTGTCTGGGTAATCCCAGCTGCCCCTTCCTAGCTGTGTGACCTCAGGCAAGTCACCTAATCTCTCTGGGCCTGTTCCCTCATCCGACAGGAAGACAACAATGCCTACCTCACTGGGCTGTTGTGAGGGTTACATGAGATCGTGTGGGTGGACTGCCTGGCATACCTAGCACACAAGAGGCATGGGTTCACGCTGGCTCCTCCCCTCCTCGTCCACACCTGTCCCCAGCCAGAAAACACAGAAGGCAGGGGCCTCCTCCGCGGAGCGGCCCTTCCTCCTCCAAAAGACCTCACCTGCTGGAAACCCATCACTTGTGTCTCTTTGTCCAAGTACCAAACAATCAATTAAAGCGGCAACGTCAGCACAGATGTCATTCAGATATATTTGTCCCAGGTCTCTCCTGGGGTCTGTGTGACAGGCTGTGCAGCAGGAGGGCCTCCACCGTGTTAGGTGACAAATATGTGGCCAGAAGGGGACGAGAAATGGGAAGTTGCCTGTCTGCCTGGGCTGGGTCTCTGATGGAAGCCAGTGTTCTGGGGAAACACAAACCAGGTTCTCAAATGTGGACTCTGGTTCATAAGTCAGCTACTGACACTCATCTGCCATGGGTTTTGTGAAGATTCTTCATCAAAACATGTTTCCTTTCATGTTGGTGAAGATTCCATGAGGCCCTTTTCTTAAAAAAAAAAAAAGTTTTATTTTTTAGAGAAGGGAAGGAGAAAGAGAGGAAGAGAAATATCAATGTGCGGTCACCTCTCATGCGCCCCCTACTGGGGACCTGGCCCACAACCTAGGCGTGTGCCCTGACTGGGAATCGAACTGGTGACCCTTTGGTTCGCAGGCCCAAGCTTAATCCACTGAGCTACTCCAGCCAGGGCCCATAAGGCCTTCTGTAGGGCAGCACCTGCAACACCTCCGTGAGTCCCGCCACATCCAAGAATCACCTGTACTGCTCTTTATTTAGCATTTGCAATCAACACACCTCTTTTTTAACTCCAAATTTTTAAAAGGAACCTTTATGCCATTATCATGAATAAAAAAATGGTATCATTTGTCATAAACATAAGGCAATTCTAAAAACAAACACGATGGAAATGAACCTATGAATTCTAGCTAGACACCCCTGGCCTGCAAAGGCAAGCCTGGGCCTGGTTTCTCTGGTCAAAAGGGAAGAGAAGCAAGTGCCATAGAGGTGGCAGAGTGCTGAGAGGCAGATGGCACTCTGCTTCAGGGCATTCACTGCCTCCCAAGACTCCTGGCAGAGGACCTCACTGGGGAAACACTGGCAGTGTGGCTGGGAGGCCCAACTCAGCCACGGGATAGCTGGCCAGCTGGGGCGAGTCACTGACCTTCCCAAGCCTCAGTGTCCTTCCCTGCATAATGGAGCAAATGAGCCCTGCCCTGCCCGTTTCATGGGGTGACGCTCAGGGGAAGCTATGGAGATTATGGAGATGTGGGAGAGGCGGTTATTTTTAACCACCCAGCGCAGTCTCCTGCCAGGAAAGAATCCCAGGAATGAAGCCTGTCCCTCCCAGAGGTCATTGGAACTAGAACCCAGCCATCCCCAGGACTGGGGCAAGGGATGAGGGTGAAGGGCACCAGTTATCATCGGCCTTGGGCTGGTACAAAGGTTGCCCACCCAGACACACCCTCCTTGGTAACTGGCCCCCAAGAAGAGCGAGGGAGCCAAGGAAAGGGGAAGGCTTCCTGGGCTAAGCCCCCACCCTGGGTCTCACACACCATCAGCACCGACAACATCATTTATTAAGAAGCAACTATGCATCCTTCCTTCACCAGCTCACCCACTGTGCACAAGCCCTTCAGCAGATGTTATCATCCCCAGTTTACAGAGAAGGAAACTGAGGCCCAAGGAGGTGAGGTCACTTGTCCAAGGTGTTGGTGGAGCTGGGATTTAAACCCAAATCTGACTGCAAAGCCTCTAAGTCACAATTTCAGGGAATATGTGGAGATGGCCTTAAATACCACCATGTTCCACAAAGCAAGCGAGCAATTCATTTTGGTACTCAGTCAATCTTTATGATTACTTTGCGGAGAAACTTCCACCTGGAGTTGGAGTATCTTTATCACCTGACAGTTTCTAATCTGCCCTTTTGACAAAGAGCAGGGCAGAGGCCCCTGCATCTTTAGTGGGCTTTCGTATTTGGCCGGAAGTTAATGACTTTGGCACTTACGGTTTTAATTCATGCCAAGTGAGGCTGGTTTCCTCCTTTTAGTGACATAAACATTGTTCTTTTAAATCCTCACCCAAGGGCATTTTTTCACTGGTTTTAGACAGAGGAAGAGAGAGAGAGAGAAACATCGATGGGTTGCCTCTTGTACACACTGTGACCAGGGCTCGAACCTGCAACCCAGGCATGTGCTCTGACGGGAGGTTGATCCTATAACTTTTCAATGTACAGAATGATGCTCCAACCAAATGAGCCACACCAGCCAGGCCAACATAAACATTCTTGTGAAAAATGTTTTGAAAAAATGAAGCACTAAAACTAGTAGACTTAATCACAAACTATAAATTATAAAGGGAGAAATAAAAACTTCATAGGGGAAAGAACCGGCAGACACTACCTCAGCCAAGTAATCACAGTTAACGGTCACCAGCAATGGGGCAGGACAGGTGTCACGTGTCTTCTGCTTCGACGCACTCAGAAAAATGTACACTCACCTCTCTGTGGTGTTCCCAACAAAAATGTATCGCCTGAATCTAATCTCAAGAGGAAGCATCGGACAAACCTGGACTGAGACGTTCTACAAAATACCGGACTTGTATTCTTCACAAATGTCGTGGGAGATGAAAGACAGACCGAGGAGCTGTTCCAGAATGAAAGGGGCACGAGAGACATGACAATGAACTCATTAGCCTGCAAGGGCTGACCTGGGATTGGATCCTGTACCTCAACTCTACCCGCGTTTTCTTGTGGAAGGGCACTATTGGGACGATTGATGAAATTTGAATACAGACATAAATTAGATTCGAAGATTATATCAGTGTTAAATTTGCTGACTGTATGGTGGTTGTAGGTGAAGGGCCTTGTCCTAAGGACATTCACACTGAACTATTTAGGAGTAAAGGAACATCATACCTGCAACCTGTTTTCAAGATAATTATACCTGTATGTATGGATACACATACAGGTACATACACAGAGTGAGCACATGTTGCACACGCGAGCCAATGTGCCAACATGTGAATCGGTACCATCGGTGAATTTGGGTGGAGAGTGTATGAAAATTCTTTGCACTCTTCTTATGACTTGGGTATAATTGTAAATTTCAAGTTTCGTTTTTTAAAAAACTCAGAAAAAAGGAAGAAGAGTGCACGAGGCAGGCCTGGCAGAGCCAGGAGTGGTACTCCAGGGACAAGGGTCAGAGCCCCCCTACCTGGAGGCCCCCCCACACTCCCCCAACACTGGGTGGGGCGGTTCAGCTCTTACTCAGCTTTGTTCCCTTGGCCCTCGTCCCCCCTTTCTGGGCCTCAGTTTCTTTATTTATGAGATGAGTTTCCCAAACCTGTCCTTTTACTGTGATCTTGGTTTCCCAAAAACAAACTAGGCTTCCAAAGTCAAGGAGGGAGAGTCAGCAGATGGACCAGGAATAGCAAAGGCCGGGATGAGAGGGGCTCCAATTTCTTAGTCCAACCAACAGACACAGGCCTGTGAGGGCGCACCTTGGGAGAAGTCTCGTTCCCACCACTCAGAACCAAGGGAGGGGACCTCTGGCACCTCAGCTGTCTGCAGACACATACTGGGGTCTTCCCTGTCCAGAGGGGCAGCCAGAACCAATCTACCCGGTGGACAGTGCCCTTCCAGATAAGCCTCATGTCAGGACAGAACTGGTGACTCAGCAGGCCTAGGGGTACACATGCCTCCCCTCGTCTTTGCCTGTCTCTTGCCTGGGTGACAGTCTCAACTTCCCACCTGGTTTCCCCATTGGATCAAACCCCTGGCTGGAGCTCTATCGGTTGCCTGGGGTATCTCCCAGAACCTGAATCTATCGTGACCATGCCCCAAAAAAGGTTTGGGTTTCTGAGCAGAGTGATGATGTGCCCGGCTTCCTGTGTGTTCTGCTGATGGCATAGGCTACAGATTGGCACGAGGGAGCAGGACAGGTAGATCAGGAAGGAGTAACTGTAGCACCCAGTCTGGAGACTGAAACCTGGGAAACCCTGTAGTAAGTGGACCGCTGGGTCTGGTTACCCTTAGCTCCAAATCTGAGCTCTGCCAGGCTGATGCCGACTCTGGCAGCTGCATTCTCCAGTCTCTCCAGCCCCAGCGCAGCGAGGCCTTTCTCCCACAGCTCTACCTCTGTGCTGAGAGAGGGCTGGCAGGCATCACCAGCTTTCATCTGGAACCAGGACAGCCATCCAGCTGAGCTCCCTCCACGTTAGAACCACCAGGACCTGAGGACTCTCCCTGGCTCCCAGGCCCGCTGAAGCGACCCTTTCTCCTGGGAAGGAGGGAGCTCCTAATCCCCCACTCCTTGCTTCTGGGCAATGATGAAGACTCTAGGAAAACCACAGAGCTGTGGCTCTGCCAGGCCCCAGATCTGGTGGCCTTTGGAGGCCACAATGCAATGTGCAAGGTCTCCAGAGGGCCCCAGGCCTAGAAGGCAGAGTGAGAAGTCTGTCCCAGTAGTCTGGACCTGGATCTACCCATCGCTCAGCCAGCCAGCCCTCTTTCGTTCATCATGGGATAGAAATATCAATGTACAGTTTTATACACTCATAAGGGCCTACGTGTATACACCTTCCATTACATGATAATAGTGGTTCATTTTAACATATCACTTATTATACACAGGAAGGCCTAAGACCTTCACATATCTCTCATTTAATCCTCACGAGGAGGTAGACTTTCATTATCTCTGCTTTATAGAAGAAGAATCTGACACACAGGGAGGCACGAAGCATGTCCCAGGTCACAGTCAGGACTAAAATTCGAACCTGGGGCATCTGAATCTGGGGCATTTGATGCTACCACTGTCTCCTTAACAAGTTCTCAACAAATGTTTGAGGACTGAATTACGTGGGTACACACATAAGACAAAAGAGACAGCGGGAGCAAAAGTGAGTGCATCTTTTGATCTTGATATCCACCCTCGCCCCCACTACCTGGCACACCCTCACCCTTAGCCCACGTTTCATGAGGCTGTGCCTATGTAAGAGTGAGTGAGAAAGAGCAAGATTTGACCACTGGTGTTTTCTGCTTAGGGAAAGGGGCCTTGGAGATGAGGTGCAGTCAGATCATCTTTAAGCTTTCCCAAAGGCTTTTCCTGCTTCTACCCACCCCTACCCTCCCCAAGTCTGGGCTTCCCCAGTCCTTGGGGCCAAAACCACCCTGGTTTTTGGATTTGGGAGTGAGGGAGAAGTAATGCCCTGCGTGGTTCCCACCACTTCTCCAGGCATGAGTATTTCCTACAGCCCCAGACCTCCTTACTTCCCAGGGTCCAGCCCTGTCATTCTGAAAGCTTTGCCAGGGTATCCCTGAGACACACTTCCTGTGTTTCTGCTCAAACAGTGTTTGCTGCAAAGTATGTCAAAGCATTTGGGCTTCAGTTTTTGGATTAGAGTATGCCAATGTTTCCACTTGGAAAGGGAAGTGTTTCTGTTGATGTGGCGAAGAGATAAAATAAGACGGTCTTCCGCAAGTAACACTCTGAAAGTCAAGCACTTGGCTGGGGGGCCGGGATTCATCTTAGGATCACCAAAGCCCAGCGCAGGGCCTCGTAGAACAGTAGGCAGGACTAGCGTTTACTGAATGACTGAATAAGTGAATACAAAAGAGGCCTGGAACCAGGCACGGCAGAAAATCAACACTCACTATAGGTTTTGAATGGATTCCATAGGTTCTGCACTGAAAAGGTGTTCTTGGTCTGTTCGTGTTTCTCCAGCTTTACAAACCTGGCCTCATCCAAGCCTCAGTCACCTCTGGCCCGTACAACCGAACAGCTCCTCACTGGCTTCCCTGCTTTCACACCTGCCCCTGTAGCCCATTCTTCCCACAATTGCCAAAGCCATCATCCCCTGCCTAAATAAAACCTGCTGATGGCTTCCCACGGCTCATGGCTGTGCCCCCGCCCACCCCACTGACTTCTTCTGGGGCTGCTCTCCAGCGACCGTAGCCTCCTCTCAGCTGATGGAAGAGCCGACTCTCTCCCCAGCAGCAGCCTTGGCCCTAGCAGCCCTCTGCCTGGACTGCCCTTCGCCAGGTCTTCCTGTCTGGCCCCTATCAATTGAAGGCTCAGCTCAAATGTGTCATCTTCTCAGAAGGGCCCTCTCTGACCTCCCTGTCTGAAGCAGCTCATCTCTACTCTTCTGTGTCACTTATTCAACAGACATTTATTGAGCACCTACTAGATGCTAGGTGCTATTCTAAGTGCTGAGGAAACAGCCGTGAACACAATAGGGACACCCATGTCCTTACCTGCCTTCAGAACTCTCAAAAAAAAAACCCCAAAATCTGATTATCTTGATTGGGAACCTGCGTGTCTGTCTCACCAAGTGCCAGGAAAGCTGGGGATAAGTCTGCCTTGTCACTGTGTTCGTCCACCAGGCACAATAGGGACTCAGTAAACTTTGGTTCAGTACAAGAACCGATGGATGGATGGAAGGCAGGCAGAATGGATGGTTATACAGAGTAGCTCAAATAAAGCTTTCTTCAAAGAACTCTCACTATTAACCCCTCAGGGGAGCCCCTGACCCCCAGCACTACTGGCAGTAGGTCTGGCCCCACCTTGAATCACCCTCCGACTATGGTCATCTTGGCTTAGAAAGGCCACAGACGGGAGATGTTAATTCAGCCTGCCTGGGGTAAGTGGCATTAACGTCTGTTTTCCAAAAAAAGCCCTTGCCCAACTCTTAAGTATCCCCCTTCCACTGACATTCAAGCCCTGTGCCTAGTGACACATGAACACTGGCCGGCTGAGGGGCTCCAGCCAAGGTGTTCCTGCATGCCCTGTGAACCCTCACCTGACCCAACAGTCTGCCCGTGTCGCTCCCATCCAGTCCAGCTGCCTGTCTTCCTTCTTTCTCTCTTTTTCTTTTTCTATTTTGTTGTTTATCTTCCTTTACTTATTTCCTTAGCCTCTCTGGATGTGTTACTTTGGGCAAGCCTTTCTCCCTTCTGGATTTTCATTTCTCTCCCACCAACACACAGCTGGGGCTGGACACAGCTTCCTGGTTGCAGCCCAGGCAGGGCTTTAACACCTCAGTGCAACGATCCCATCGTGTCTTCTGCTGGACTGAGAGCCCTTTGAGGCCTTGCAAACACTGCAGGCAAAGCCAGCCCCAGCACCAGCCCCCAGTTTGCCTGCTCTGAAGGCAGCCTGTGAAACTGGCAGCCCCTGCAGATTCCAACTGCAGAACTGCTGAGCTGGGGCACCCTGAAACCTGACTCCAAAAGGGCAGCAAACCCACGGACGAAGGCAGCACAGGGTTCTTTGCTGAAGAAGGGCTCTCCTCTTACAGACTCACCCAGGAGCCCTTGCTCTCAGTCCCCAAGGGTGCTCACTGCCTGGCTTCCTATATTTTGTGACACCCCCGGTCTTTTTCCTTCTAGGACTAGTGAATCCCCAAACAACCAAGGTCATCATCAAGCCAGGCTGAGGATAGGGGGAGGAGCTGATAACTCTGCCTCAAATGGATTTGGGTACAAAGGTGTTCCCACCCCCACCTCCACCCCCCACAAGCTGTGGAAGTTGGTACCTTGGCTAATCCAAACGCTACTCAGGCCCTGACTCCCTTCCCCTCCTCAACAGCTGTCACCTTCCTTAGGGGAAGCTTTTCAACTCCAACTAAGGGCCTAGGAGGAGTCCGGCCATTCCTGGCATCCAAATAGATCTGAAGGAGGTGGATAGAGCAGTGAATCGGAAGCCTCAGGGAGGGGTGTGTGTCCTGCTTGGGGATAACTCCTCCCTCTTCCTCATCAGCGCCCCAACCCGTCCTCATCCCGCGCAGAGAGGGCACTTACAGGCCTCGGAGGCCAGAGAGGACCCTGTCCTGGAGGTCCCATCCCTGGCCAGACGGTGCCCTCAACCAGCAGCGGCGGCATGATCTGGACGGCTGGTCCGGGCGGAAGACTGCAGGTCGTAGGGGGTGGGTGGGAGGAGGTGGGGGAGTGAGACCTATTCCAAGTAACCATCGAAAACGTCGAGCTCCGAGTCGGCATCATAGAGGCCCGAGCCGGGGTCAGAGAGCACGCCGAGGTCCACAAGTGCCTGGTCCATGTCTTCGGGCAGGAAGACGAGGCCCACGTTGAGGACGATGTACTCCATGAGGAAGGCGTAGTATAGGATCAGCACGTTGACGAAGAACAGGCCCACGTAGAACATAGAGGGCAGCAGCGGCGGTGGCACGTAGGGGACCAGGGGACCCAACGCGTCCAGGTGGGCTGCGACCCGGGCGCCGGGCATGCAGGGGACCGCGAGGGCGGCAGCAGCCCGGGGATCCCAGCGAGCTCAGCTGCTGTGGCGCCCGGGCGGCCAGAGAGAGGGCAGCTCAGCCATCCAGGGGCTCCCTGGGCTCGACCGAGGTGGCGCTGGGCCCCCGCGGTGACCCCCGGGGATGAGCGGCGGGACTCCCTAAAGTGGTTGTCCCGCTCCTCCGATGCGCCCACTCCCAATCACGGGCCTTCGCAGCGCTGGTGGGGACCCCACCGCGGCTCAGCGTCCAGGGCCAGTCCCGGAGGCAGCCTCTCCAGGTCGACCCGGCAGTTCCTTGAGCCCCATTTGCGCCGCCGCAGGCTCAGCGACCATGACTGCAGCCGCCGCGTCGCCTTGCTGGTAGCGTTCCGAGCTCCGCCTCCGGAGTGACCCCGCTCTCATTGGCCTTCGCAACACCCGCGTTCATTGGCCCGAGTCGCCTGGGGGCGGGTACTTCTTAGCTCTGTCCCTACCGACGCTGGCCTCTGAGTTGCTTTCCGGGTTCTGGACTCCGCCTTGATCTCAATTCCAATCCGCTCCGCGAATACCCCACGGAGTAGGGGGAGTGGAAAAAAACCAACACTATTCAAACCTAGATGTATCCCAAGGCGACAAAGTCTGAAGGAAATCGCGAGCTCCTTCTGTGCCTTGCTAGACTGAAGTAATGGCACCATCCTTTTTTGGGACTCAGTTTACCAGATGAGAAAAGAGGCAGGGGAGGGGAGGGGTGGTGCACTTCAATAGTGACAATCTTGGACTTTGCCAAAGTGCCAATGTTTTATGGTGGGGATGATCAACCAGTACCCCCTTCATTTCCAAATTCTGGCTGCTTGACGGTCTGCCTATGAGCGAGGGTTCTGCAGCATAGAGTTCAGGGACACCTAAGTAAAGAAATTCCCAGGCAGGCCAGACCCTTACCAGTAGGGTTGCTTCTAGTTTCTTTGTACTTTACAAGCCGTGTTTAAAAACCACAATAATGCACATGGTTAAACTTCAACCAAGAAGTGCACAGAAAAGTGGATCCTCTTCTAATGGGGAACCCTGGTACATCCTTCAGGAGACTGATCTTGCCCACAGGTCTTCCAAAGCAGTTCAATAAAACTTTAAATCTCAGGCACACTAAGCTGGGTGCTTTACATGCCTTGCTTAATCAGGGGTGTCAAACTCATTTTCACCCGGGGGGGCCGCATCAGCCTTGCGGTTGCCTTCAAAGGGCCAAGTGTAATTTTAGGACTGTATAAATGTAACTACTCCTTCACAGTTAAGGGAGAGCTCGGCGCTGCTGCCAGGTAGAAACAAGGTGGAGGGCCGAATTCAGCCTGCGGGCCTTGTGTTTGCCACCTGTGGCTTAAATTGAACCAGGCAGGGCAGTGTAACATGTTTCTCCCTTTTCATGGATGAGAAAGCCAAGGCCCAGAGAAGAGGAGGGACCCTGGAAGTTGATCTGCCCGCCTGTGCCTGGAGGACAGAACCTGCCCTTTTTTCTCCATGTCTGTTTCTGACCCCTTTAGATGAATTACAGAGCGAACCATTAACCCTCCACTGGTCTTCATTTCTCCAACTGCAGAAGGTGAAACCACCTTCGTTTATTCATTCGCTCTGCCAGTGTTTGTTGACCGCCTATTAGCACCAAGCCTTGTACTAGGCATTGAGGAAAACGTTGGCCCCTGGTCCAGTTCTGTCCTCAGCACAGTAGATTATACAAAATAGGCCTCAGATGACTATGAGGTATAGAAAGAAATGAATGAATGGTGAACAGAGTCATCTTACCTCCCTGGAGCTTCTCACTACGTATCCAGAAGATAAATTTAGATACATATTCTTGGCTCATATAGGAAGTTGAGTGCTTCCATTTTTTTTTTTGGTGTGGTAGTTTTAGAAATGGCATGGATTTTTGGTTGAAGACCAGAGAAATCCCCTGAAAGTACAGGATGTTCAGTTTTGGTACCCTGCTGCTTGAGGACCTTTCTAGATGTATATTCATTGAAGTAGAAAAGAAAAAGGTGGTGAGGACATTATGGGTTTGATAGTTTACTGGGGGATACAAATAAGGGTGCCTGGGTTTTAAGCCTAGATCTGTCACTTGCTAGCTGCATGACCTTGGGCAAGTCAACTGCTCTGTGATTTAGTTTCCTTGACGGTAAATGGAAATGAATAATAAGAGTACCCACCCCGTGGGGTTGTTAGAATTAAATAATTACAAATATGTAAGCACTTAGGATGGTGGCACATGGTATACACTATGCAACAGCTACTCTTATAATCATATCATAAGGTAATAATTGTTAATTCTCCTATTACTTTTATTCGCCTTACTTCCCTGAGTTCCTTCTCTGGTTCTTCGCACAGACTTCCCGTCCCCGCCCACCCGGCGCACTCTCCTCCTTTCGCTCCGCCGCAGGCCCGCAGCTGTGCAATGCGTGCGGGCCCTTGCACTCAGCTCGCAGTCCTGTCCACGGGGCCTCGCCGGCGAACTGCATTTCCCAGCGTTCCTCGAGGTGGCGGCCGTAAAGCGCGACGGTCGAACGGCCGGTTCCGGCTGAATGTCAGTGCGGGGCTGTGGGCCGGGGAAGAAGGTGTTTGGCGGTCCCTTCACCTCCTCCGCGGCTTGTGCTGCGGTCGCGGGCTCTCGGTCGTTGGACCGCTGGGGCATGAGACCGTGAGGCGAGGGACCGGCCGGGGCCGCCGACATGTTTGGCCGCTCGCGGAGCTGGGTGGGCGGGGGCCATGGCAAGTCTTCCCGCAACATCCACTCCTTGGACCACCTCAAGTGAGTGTGTTGGGGGCCGAGGTGGGAGGCCTTGGGGGTTGGATCCTGGGATGGGGGTGCACAGACCCGCGACGGGGGTCGCTGGGAGGTGTGCGAGCGGAGGGGCTGAGAGAGGCGCTGGAGAAAGGCTGTATGGTGGTTAAGAGCTACGGCTCTGGAGTCAGGGTGCCTGGGTTCGAACCCTGACCCCGTCGCTCCTCGCTGTGTGACCTTGGGCAAGTCGCTTAGCTTCTCAGTGTCTCAGTATCCCCATCTGTAAAGTAAGGGAGGAGATTTCAGTTTACGAACATAGACTTTGTTCTTGCTGAGGGCAGGTCTTGGCCACCAAGCTTCCCGGGGTGGTGCTTCTTAATCTGGACAGCTTAGAGGTCAGAGGTCTGGATCCTGGAGTGAGACAGATCTGGGTTCGAATCTAAGTGTGAGAAGTTAGACCTTAGTTCCTTCAGTTGGAAAACAGATATTGTGACAGCACCTGCTTCCCAAGATTGTCTTGAGGGTTCGGTAAGAGAATGCACATAAAGATGGAAGCACATAAAGATGCTCAATAAAGGATAGTAATTAAAAGCAAACTATTTGGGGGGTGGGGGTGGTGTCTAAGCAGGGACTATCAGAAGTAGAGCTCTGTGGGAGGACAGGTTGCAAAGGGTCCTGGGAAGCAGGAGTGCAGCAGTCAGATGTGCATTCAAGTCCTGATTTCACCACTTAGTGGGTGTGTGACCTTGGGCAAATTACTTAACCTCTTTGAGCCCCCGGTTCCCTATTTGCAAATGGGCATTGTGAACATTGTGCAAGGACTCAGTAATGTCATGCATGGAAAGAGATTGATCCAGTGTCTGTTACACAGTTGGTGACCAGTAGTGGCAGCTGTGTTTGTCAGCCAGGCCAGGCCTTCCCAGACCACACCACTTAAAGTGCTTCTCCCACCCCAATTCCTTTCCATTTCTCTCTCGATTTCATTCAGTGCATCTCCACTAGCTGCATCTGTCCTGTATGGGTTTTTTGTTTGTTTGTTTGTTTGTTTACTTTTATAACTGTTGGTTTTGCTCATAGTCGTATCTCAGAATCTAGTGCTGTGCCTGGCACACAGTAGAAGCTCAATGGATACCTAAAGAATGAAAAAAAAAAAAAATGAATGAATTGGGGAGAATGCAGAGCCTGCAGGCAGAGCCTAGGAGTGTTTGGAGTGGTGGTGGTGGTGATGGAAAATAGAGAACTTTGAGGAGGGAATAACTTTGGGGAGGAAAATATGGTGGGGGGAGGGAGTTGGTTGGGGGAGTAGGCAAACCTTTGGTGGTAAGAAGTAGGCTGATTTACAGAGGGAGCTCCCAAGATTACTGACAGGAAGAAAGAAGGGTAGAGAGGGGCGGGGGAAACAGTAGGAAGAAGACAGGGGCCCATGGAAAGCACTGATGGTAAGGAAATTAGATGGGGGCTTCTCATTTGGCCGGGGGGAGAGTGCTGTGATTCTCAGCTTTGTCCTTTCTAGTATGAACCATGTGTTTAATAAATGTTTGTGGGTCACAGAGAGTGGGAGACAGGAGGGCTCATCATGTTGTGAGGAATGGTTTTAGGGGGTGTCAGTGAGAGAAGACACAGGGGGAAAGAGGTGTAGGACAAAAAGCGGGGTATGCAGGGAAGCAGGGTTCTGAAATGGGAGGGCAGTTGGGCGGGAGAGAGGCTGGAGGGTTTCAGGAATGTCGAGTGTGGGTGGATGTGGCGGAAAAAGGGAGGGTGGTTGGCACCCTGCTGGCACCGAGTTACCTGCAGGCTCTCTCGCCTAACCGCTGACTCTAGGCCTTTTAAATTACTTTAATATTCATTAAATGCATTTTCTGTGCTGGGGGCTTGCTAAGGACTTCCTGTGTGTTATTTCCTTTAGTCCTCACTCGTCTATGAGTTATAAGAATTATTATTGTTTCCATTTTATAGAAGTGGAAACTAAGGTTCAAAGAGGTTAGGTCACTTGCCCCAAGATGACAACAGCTGAAAAGCGTCAAAGCCAGGATTCCACTTTAGTGCTTGCACTCATTACACTGTTTGTTTGAAAAGAACTTCCTTGAAAGTCAGTTTGGGAAGACTTTCAAGTTGGTTGATTCTCACTGCCCAGGGGGGCATCTTCATCCTCCTGCCAGCCAGGGAATGAATGGTAAAGGTTCTCGGGTTCCTTGGAAGTATCCTGGGAACTGCCCAGGTACATTGTTTAGGTTGCATGGCCATCGATCGGGTGCTTTTTGGAAACCTGAGCTGCCTGCCCTGGATCAGGCGACCTGCTTGATCCATATTACAGCCTGCCTGAATAACCTGGCGGTGTGCTTACCGGTGCGAGCCTTAGAAGATCCTGAAGTGACTTGGAGAAGAGTGCCATAAACAGCTAGTACCCACCCCAATGACAGTGATGATCTGCATTTGGCTCTGGTAGCAAACATCCCGGGTTTGGGATACAGAATAGCTCATTCCCGGGGGGAGTTCAAGGGCTGATGGGAGAGACAGCCATGGAGCCAGTGACTGTGGAGCGTGAGAAGCACTAGTGTCACTGGAGGCCCAGGGTTCTGTGGGGACCTTCTTGGATGCTTTCTGGAGGAGGCTACACCAGAGCGGGGTCTTTAAAGAAGATCAGGAGTCACTGTGCGGGGCAGCAGGATGTGGGGCTGGTGGTTGTAGGGTACGAGGCGGGGGTAGAGTGAGGCTTGAGCTTCATCTGACACATAGGATGACCAACCATCCCGGTGTGCGTGGAACTCTGAGGGGTTTCCCAGGACATGGGGCTTTCAGTGCTGAAAAGAGGAAGGTCCTGGGCAACTGGTACAAATTGGTCGCCCTACCAGTGACAAGTGACAGTTCCTAATACACTCTTGCCCTGATGTAGGGCACAGTGTGTGTGGAAAGGAGAGGTTAAGATACTTAAAAGAATTTAGAACTGATAATTTGGGGAGGGCATGCAAAGCATCTGGGAATACCCCCCGCCCCCGACATTTTAGGGACTTTTATTTAAGAACAGTTTGAGATTGACAGAAAAATTGATAAGATAGGCCAGGGAGCTAGAAACCCTTTTCTGAACCACGTTATTCTTTGTAGCGTTCCCAGCTTTCAAACTGCAAAGGGATTTTCCTGGTAGACAGGGTTTCACTTTTGGGAAATTGTGTACCTGTGGTTTTTGTCTACTGAGTCAAGTTTGTGATGTAGTTGAGGCAGATTGAAATAGTAAGAGGTTATTTGCTACGTATCAGGGGTGGTTTATGGCCCGGACTAGTGGCGAGACTATGACTTCGCTGGGCAGATGCCCACCACTAAGGAAAGCCTATGCTGATGGAGTCGTGTGCTCGCTACTGAAACACTCCCCTGTGCCAGGAACTGTGCGTGAGTTCACAGCTGGCGGACCTTTTCTGTTCTTGTGTTGTGTGGTCACCTTAATTCTGATCATCTTTTTGTGTGACTCGAGATTCTTGGTTGCAAGTGACAGAAAGCCAGATGGAATTGTTTCAAGCCCCAAATGGGACTGGTTAGTTCCTGTTACTGAACAGCCTGTCCTGGCTAAGTCACGGCCGAGTCCAGGTGTTGAGGTGAAGCTATCACTGTCTGCCTCTTTCCAGTTCCGTCTCTGCTTTCTGCTGCATTGGGGTGTCATTCTCAGCAGGTTCTAGGCTTACGTTGTATTAGCTTAGCAATCCCTGGGAAAAAGAGAGCTTCTTTTCTTAGTGTTGCCAGCAGAATTCCAGAATTGGGTATCAACAGGCCAGCCTGGGGTCTCATGCCCATTTCTGAGCTAGTGACTGTGGCAGGGGGCATGGAGCGCTCCGATTGGTCTTTCCTTGGTGCTGGGGCGGCATCAGCTCCATCTAAGGTAGCAGACAGAGAACGAGAGAAAGGGAAAATCGGGGTTATTATCCAAAGACATGGAGAACGTACACCAGCAGGCAAACACTTACCTACTCTTGGTATATTCCACTTTTGCCTAAGATAACACTGATACTCTTAGAACGTGGGGAACAATATTGCCAGGTTCATTTTCTTAGAATATCCTATTCAGCATATCACACATAGTGAGTCCAGGGCACCTGCTAGGTCACACCTAAGTTCTTCAGGCCTTCAGAGTGCTCTAGACTCTGTTCCCACCCATCTAGTTTGAGAGCACAGAGAAGGGCCCTATAACCCAAGCTAGGGAGTCAGGAGCATCTTTGGTATGCAGATACCCATTTAAATGGAGATCTAGAGGATGAATGGTTATTACCAGACAGGGGGTGGAGGGTGGGACAGGGCAGGGTTGAAGGGAGATACTCAGTCAGAGGAAACAGCATTTGAGAAGCTGGAAGGAGAGAGATTCGGGTCCTTCAGTAAGGGGTGGGATGAGGTGCAGGACCCTAGAGCAGAGCAATGAGGCAGGAGAAGTCAGGAGGCCAGGCCCTGCTGTGCCTTGTAAATCATGTTAAAGGCCCCGGCCAGTGTGTCTCAGTTGGCTGGGCGTCCTTCTGCAGACCCAAAGGTTGTCGGTTTGATTCCCTGTTCAGGTTGAGGGCCAGGTCCTCAGTTAGGGGTGTGCAAGAGGCAACTGATTGATGCACCTCTCACACATCAGTGTTTCTCTCCCTTTCTTTCTCCCTCCCTTTCTTGCTCTCTAAAAATAAATTTTAAAAAATCATGTTAAGGAGTTTGGACATTAGGCTGAGAACAGTGGGGAGCCATTGAAGGTTTTTAACCGGAGGACTGCTGTGGTCCCTCCGAAGTTCAGAGAGTGGATTGGAGGAGGACCAGACCAGAGGCGGCTCCCGCTGAGGGGACTGCTGCTGTCTTCAGGGAAGTTAGGGTAGCAGCTTGCCCCAGTCCAGGATATTTCTTATGCCATTTCAACTGACAGTCCTTTCTTACTCACTGTTACATGTACCTCATATGCCCACCTGCCTGCATCTTTTTTTTCCTTCCACTCGAGCTCACCTCTTCTTCCTGCCCATCCAAATGCTAGTTCTTCCATATAATTGCCCTTGTGACTTCAGCCAAGAAGTTTTACCATCTTCTCTAGCTTCACTTGTTCATGTTCTCGCTGTCCGACTCAATTAACACATTGTCGCATACAGTCTTCTTATCTCCAAAGAGCTAGACCACTATTGGGTGCTCTTGGCTCTTCAAGCTTTATCCCAACCTTGAGTTAGAGCCCCAGGATGCTGGCCAGCGTTCCTCAGGCATGTCCATTTGCCATCAGAAATATTCTTACTTGGTTATTTATTTGTTTGTCTGTCTCCCAATTTGAACATAAGCTTCTTGAGGACAGGGACCTATGTGCCTTGTTCACCTGGGAATTGTCAGATGCCAGAACAGGACCTGGCATGTAGTAAGTGATCAACGAGTATTTGTCACAAGATGCACAAAAGAGGCAAGTTCTGGCCGGGCTTTTCTTAACAACGGCTTGCTCTCGCCACTCTGATCACAGCATCTGTGCTGAAGCTGTGACTTCTTCTAGGGCTGAAAACCCTGTCTCCACACTCGCTGGGATTGCTGGCTCCTGGCATCTCAGATGCAGTCTCACTGGCTGGCCCAGTTTGACATCTTTCGGGGTGATTCATCAGGAGAAGCACCGCCTGTAATAACCTCTCTCTAATTCTCCAGTCTGATTTCATGCTGTGTGGAGTTTCTCCTTGACCTGCCAGCCAGAAGGCTGGATGCTGTCCAAATGGAAGTTTTCAAACCACAGAGTGGGATGCTCTGGGGAGTGTCTGGGAGTCTCTCTGCCTCGAAGCTGAGCAGGCCAGACAGACACAGACTCTGTGTACACCCCTCTGTCCCACGCAGACATGGTTATTTTGGGGGGTATGTGCTTTGAGGAGTGACTTTAGGGGGCTGTGCTTGTGGATTTCTAGTCCCCCCAGGCCTCGGTCTCACACTGTAGCTTGTAGAAAAGTTTCAGGATCTTCCAATAGGAGCATCCTAAGAGGCATGTTATGATACATGTCATAACACTTGTATGAAACTTGAACTTAGTATGTCTGTCTCCAAAGCAGACATAATTGTTATTAACTGTAATGGTTTAATTGTGACATAAGTGACTCTCTTGAGAAGGAAGGGTCTGTGGAAGAGGAATTTGCTTACAGTCTCTAGTCCCAGCTGACGAGCCTTCAGTGTGTTGGTGGCGCGTTGGCAAGCAGCTGTAGTTTTGTGGTCTCCAGGCACTTCAGACTCTTAAGCTCGTCTGTCAAGGTAGAGTTTGTTCATGTCCAAGGGTGTGATATTGGGATTCTGCAGATCTTCTGTTGCAGACACAGTAATGCTGGCTCTTTTCCAAAGAAACGGAGTAAGGTCAGTTATAAGGACTCACCTGAATATTTAATACGTATTTTCTTGCTTTTTTTATTTTTTTATCTGGTTGGTTTTCTTGTATGCTAAGCAGTCTTATCTTCATCTAAATGCTTGGCTAATGAAAGTGTTGTTTACTTCATGGTTTGTATTTTCTATGCGGTAATGGTTACAAGCATGGGATCTGGAGTCAGATTGCCTGGGTTCTCTTTGGGAGGACCCTGGGCAGGTTCCAGCCTCCCAGAGCCTCAGATCTCCACAGAGTCGATCCCCAGAGTCTCTGTGAAGGTTTAGTGAGTGAATACATCTGGGGCGCTCAGACCAGGGCCTGTCAGTGGGGTGCTGCAGCAGTTTTCATTATGATGGTAGAAGTAACACACACACAGAGTTTGAGAGATGATGTCATTGTAACAACTGTTATCATTGTAAGGAAGAATCCTCAATTCGCTGTTGTGAAATGTCCACAGCAATCATTCTGTCCTTGGGAACTTATCTGAGATAGGGACACAGCCTTGCGCACAGAGACAGCAATCGCAAGGTTTTGATCATGTAAACACTTAGGAGTCCTAATGCCTAACAGGAGAGTAACTGCCGTGCTTGTCCTTTCAATGTAGATTTTGTAGGCGTTGTGGATGTTCGCAACACTTGTCAAAAGCAAAAACGCTTTTATTTTAGCCAGATGGGCGTGGAAATGGACATACAACATGAACTCAACTATACAAATATCCACAGCGAAGGAGAAGCCCCGAGGAAAGGCATGGCAGCTCCAGCGGTGGCCACCTGTGGGCAGCTGCATGCTTGGCAATTGCCATTTCTCTTCTTTTGTTGCTGTTGTTGAAGTTTCCAACCTTTCAAAACTGAGTGCTACACTTCTCATCAGAAAGTTATTAATCTGTTAATATCCCTGAGGTGATGGAATTAGTTGGTCTTCTAAAAGTCTGGGATTAGATGCAGCATTAAAATATTAAATCTTAACCCATTCAGCTTTCTTGTTTTCTCCAGTTTATTTAAGCAAACATATATTGAGGGCCTTTTCTGAAACAGCATCTAAAAGAGTGTGTGCCAGGGCATTATGGATGGAAAAAATGAGCAAGGTGCACATATAACCATCATAGAGCTTGAGAGCTTGAAATCTGGTGGATATTTCTATTTACCAACAACATACACTTAGAAAAGGAATATTTCAAACACCACTGTTTACAGTAGCATCAAAAAACATCAAATACCTCGGAACAAATCTAATAAAAGATATGCAAGATCCCTACCCAACAACCATCAAAAGAAATGTAAATGTTATGATGTTAACACTGTTGTAAAGATGTCAGTTCTCTCTGTATTTATAGATTTAGGTCAGTCTTAAAGGAAGTCTCAGCAGGTATTTTTGTGAAATTGAGAAGATGATTTTTAAAATTCTATGGAAATGCAGAGGGCCAAGAATAGACAATACCTACGTTATTACATTGCAAGATTTGTTATAAAGCTGCAGTAATTGGACAGCATGTTATTGGCACAAAAGTAAACAGATAGATCAGAGTAACTAGAGTATCCAGAAAGTGTCCCCATGTGTAGTCACCTTATTAATGACAAAGGTGACTTGAAGTGGCACTGGAGAAATGAGGACCTTTCTTCAGTGAATGATGATGAGTCAACTAGGAATCTTAATGGAGAATGAATTTTGGCCAATACCTAATGCCTTATACAGAATCATTTTCAGATGCACTCTAAGTCAAAATGTGAAAGATGAAAGAGTAACTTTTTTTTATAAGAAAATAGCATTTCTTCATGACCTTTGGGGTAAGGATTTCCTAAGCTTGATACATAAAACATTATCCAGAGGAAAGACATGCATTAAAATTAAGAACCTTTGCTCATCAAAAGACAAACCATAAAGTGTGAAAAGGCAGTCTACATTGAGAGAATTTGTCATATGTATATTCAGTACAGGATTTGTGCTCAGAATATATAAAGAACTCCATCAAATAAGAAAAAGGTACTCTGCCTAACTTAAAAAATGGGCAAAAGACTTGCACAGGTACCTTGCAAAAGATATTCAAATAGCCATAAATATGTGAAAAGGCATTCAACTTCAATTATTATGTAGTAATAACCCGGCACAACATCACTATATGCCCAGCATAGTGGATCCACTGAAAAAGACAAAGAACAGCAGGCGTTGGAGGGGGGTGGAACAGCTGGAACTCTCAAACTGTGCCTCCTGGCCGTTTTGCTGAGGGCAAGCTCCTAAATGTCCCTCAGTTGCTGTCCTGGCCTCTGCAGTTGTGGTCACAATTTGCACGTCCCCAGGTTACTGCGAGTATGAGGGTCACATGAAGCCTTTCACATAGAACCAGGCATGTTGGCCATGCCCCACGTGAGGAAGCTTGTAGAATCTTCCTTTCAGGACATACTGCCCTGCTCTTTCCTCTGGGTTTGTCTGCAAGGGCCTCCTTGTAGTTACTAGAATTAAAATATATATATTTACTTAAAGGGAGAGGGAAAGGGGGGGAGACACAGAAGGAGAGAAACATCCATGTGCAAGAGACACATTTATTGGTTGCCTCTCACACACCCCCAACCACCAGTCATGTGCCCTGACTGGGAATTGAACTAGTGACTCTTTGGTTCACAGGCTGGTGCTCAATCCACTGAGCCACACCACACAGGGAATTTTTCAGAGGTTATTTAATAAAGGCAATGATGATAACAACAATAATAGTATCATCCATAGTAACTGCCAGTTTAGATATCTGTCTTTTTACTTGTTCCTTCCTCCTAATAGCACCATAATAGGCAGGAACTAGAGCATTGAGGTACCATGGCCACTCCCATTTTACAGTTGATAGAACCGAGGTGCACAGAGATTAGTGACTTGCTCGAGATCGCCTAGCTAAGTCCAGACTTTCCACTTCCTGCTCTGGTTTCTTTGGATGGCTCCATAACTTCTCCAATGAAGTCCTCTTTTCATGACTGTTTGGATCCAGCCTGAGCTGTCCTTCCTACAGTTTGAAATATTACATGTATAACTTAGTAATAATATTAATTATGGCCCCCATCACAGCAACCACAACATAATAATAATAGCAGCAGCTAGCCCTGCATCTGTTGAATGCATCTGTGTGCCAGATGCCACGCTTGGCTCTTTCTATGTTATCACATCGAATCCCTGGAACAGCCCAGTGAGGAGGCCTTGACTGTTACTGGAACATTTATGGAGGCTGAGCTCCAGAGAGTAAAGTGCCTTGTCCAAGGCCACAGTTAGGAAGTGGCAGGGCCAGGGGTCAAGCCCAAGTCTGTCTGTTGGACTTCAAAAGCCTGATCTCTTCACTACATCTCTGTGCTGCCACTTACTGTATTTGACTTTTGGACCCTTGACTGTGTTCAGTCAATGTATGCTGAGATGTAGCATGTTCATCAAGGTGGTTCCATACCATCCCTCCATTCAGCATTTATTGAGCACCTACTATGCCCAACACATTTTTGGAATTACCAAGATCAATAAGTTGATGTTTCTGATCTTGAGGAACTCGGGTCTAGTAAGGGATGCAGATCATTGCAAATGAGGAGGTCTCTGCAGCAGCAAACACATGTGGGTACAGAGATGCCAGAGAGGAGGGAATAATGAGATCCCCCGAGGCAGGAGGGCAGGGAGGTTCTTTAAAGAAGGCTTTACCAAGAGGTGCTTGAGGTGGATTTTGAAGTAGGAATAAGAGTTTGCTGATTGGCTAGGGCAGCAGGTGCATTCCAGGCAGAAACCATGGTGAGTAGAAGCCAGGGCTAGTCCTAAAGGTTTTAAACTCTCCTGTCCCTAATGGATATCCTTCTGTGCGAGAAAGGAAACACCGGAGTGGGGAGAATCTGCCTCCTCCCTGGCACCAACAGTGCCTATCCCAGCAGGGGGTGGGCATACTGTGGACTGCATGGAGAGTGTCACTGATGGCCACGGTATGAGTGACTCAGTGGCTCTGAAACTCTAGTGGAAGCTCGTTCAAAATGCAGTTGTGGAGTTCTGTGGCCAGGAGTCTGCGGGTTGCTCTGAAAGAAATGGGCATGCCTCAGCACTAGATTGTGCTGAAGTGTAACCTGTACTGTGGACAGGAAGCCACTGTCAGGACAGAATATGGAGAGACAGAATGGTTTCCTACAGGCAAAGGTGGCAGGGTGAGTTTTATCTCCCTGTTTGTTTAATCTGTGCACAGAACATATCCAGTGAAAAGCTGGGCTAGACCCAGAGGAAGGAGGAATGGAAATTGGTGGAAGAAATAGCAACAACTTCAGATATGCAGGTGATAGCATCTTACGGCAGAAAGTAGCAATGGTTTGAAGTGACTTCTGGTGCAGGCGAGAAGAAAGCAGGACTTGCATGCGAACGTCAAGAAGACAAAAACCATGACGGCAGAAGTAGTACACAGCTTTAACATGGTGAAGATATTGAACTTGTTAAAGATTTTGCTTACCTTAGTCCTATGATCAATTCAAGTGGGGACTGCAGCCAAAAAGAACTCAAGAGAAGGCCGAGATTCAGAAGAGCAGCCATGGAAGAATTGGGGACGAGCACCTCGAAGATAAGTGATTGGAGACCAAGGCTGAGATCATCCACACCCTCGTATTCCCAAAGGCTGTGCACAGATGCAAAAGGTGGGCAGTGAAGAAGGCTGACAGGAAAATGATTGATTTGAAGTACAGTGTTGGAGGAGAGCTGTACAGATACCCTGGCCCGCCAGAAAGGTGAACCGGTGGGTCTTGGGGCAAATTGAGCCTGAAAGATTGCTGGAGGGACAAAAAGTGAATGACGAAAGTGAAGCTGTCCTGCTGCAGGGACATTATGAGAAGGCAGAGTTCTTTGGAAAAAAGACAATAATGCTGAGAAAAATAGGGGGCAGCAGGAAAAGATGAGGATGCATAGGAGATGGATTGACTCCATCAAAGAAGCCATAGGTACGAATCTACAGGAGCTGAGCCGGGCTGTTGAGGACAGGATGTTATGGACATCACTCATTCATAGGGTCACATAGGGTTACCTGTCAACATCATGTAACACACCTGGAGTCAGTTCTGCGGATCTAGGGTGGGGAGCTAGAATCTGCAGCTTAGGTGATTCTCATGCAGGTAGCCTGCGGACCACAGTTTGAAAAACTGCTCTTTGGGCCTTTTGGGGAAGATGAGTCAAGGTGACATGAAGACAGAGAGTCATGCCAGGTGAACCAGTGTTGTGGCCTTATCCTTGAGGGAAACTGGCATCTGCTCCCATGTGAAGCCCTGCGTGTAAATTTGGGCACAGATGTTGGAGATTTCTGTTCTGGGAGGACTGCTCTAGTTATTGCATGGCAAATCAAGTCAAAACCTAGCCCTCTTGGTAGCAGATTGCTCCTTATTGTTCCGTCTGAAAGGTTCCACCTCCTACAGCGTACACATTTTTGGAGCTTTTCAATGGGACAATCCTATCTAATCTTTCCCTGTCTTTCTCTCACCAGCCCCAACCCCCAATTGAAGGGGGCCGTAAAAGAAGTCAGGAGGTGACTCTTGGTATCCCCTTTGCCTTCCCAAGTCTGAGGCTGCCATAACAGCTCAAGTTACCTCAGTCTGTGAGTCCTAGCGATGCCATCGCTTAAAAACTGTGCCAGGTGGCAGTCCCAGGGCATCCAGCTAGGTTGCTGGGCCCAACAATGCTCAGGATTGGCCTCAGAGGGTCAGTCACTGTCACCACCAGCAGAGGGTCTCGAAGACTGACCTGGGCCTTCCTGTCTCTGTCCCAGCTGCTGGCATAGGTCTGGAGCAGCGTAGCCCTTCCAGGACCATTTTGGGGGTGAAATCCAGTGCCACAGTCTCAAGCCCACTTGACTTTGTGAATTCAACAATCTGCACCCAGAAAATAGGGTCAGTGCCCTGCAAGTAACTCACTTCACATGAACCATCAGTTCTGATGGGCGATCTGCTCCTTGTGGGGGAATCATGGACAGTCCGAGGGTCATCTTGTGATGGCACTTGTGTTTACCCCAGGTGCTGGCTTTGGAACCCACCCTCCCTAAACTGTGACTCCACCTCATGCAGATCTTATGTTAGGCATTCAGATCTGAACCATGTGTCTCTTCTTGCTCCACTAGCATTACACACAGCTGGGGAGTGTGTGAAAAAGGCCAGTGCCTGGGCTTCCCTCAGTCCCCCAAGTCTGAGTCTCCAGGTGGGCTCCTGTACCCCCACTTTACCCAGTTCTCCGGGTGATTCTCTTATATACTCAAGTTTGAGGGTGGCTGTCTTCAACGGCTTGATCACTCTCTTGCCTCAGTTTGGGTTGGTGTGACCCTGGTTGTCTGCCGTTTTTCTTGAATGGTAAGTTCCCTCTCATCCAAATAGAGATTGTACTGACTGGATTTGAAGAAGCACAGCCACATTGTCCCCCAGGTGTAGCCAATGGTCATTAGCCTGGTCTTCGTTTCAGTTGGTAACCTTTGCTTGTCTTTTCTTTCTCCCAGGTATCTGTACCATGTTTTGACCAAAAACACCACAGTCACCGAACAGAACCGGAATCTGCTAGTGGAGACCATCCGTTCCATCACCGAGATCCTGATTTGGGGAGATCAGAATGATAGCTCTGTGTTTGAGTAAGGATTTGATTTTATTTCTCCCTTTGAATATTTTTCTCAATGCACATCATGAGTCATGCCTGATGATGTCAGAATTCGATGCCAACTTCATCTTATACAGATATCTGTGCTCTTTATCTATGTAACAGGGAAGTTATGGAAATGAGTCTCTCTAGAAAATCTGAAGATAACATGGATATTTTTTCTAGTAGTGTCTGATTATCACCACCAAGGAAGGAGACAGTGTCCTTGGTAGTTAGACTCTGAGTGAACGGGGGGAGACACTAGGGGCAAACACTTGTTGTGTTTACTGATGGGCCAGGCATAGTGCTAAGCTCTTGATGAAATAATCCCCTGCATTTCCCAGGGACTCCGGGGTGGAGGCCTTGTTGCCCCATTTACGTGTGAGCCACACAGCTGGTGCGTGTTGAAGCAGCATCTCATGCCAGAGCCCATGGGGGTGTTCATCCTTCTCCTCGTACTTTCTAGACAAGCAACCTCAGGCCAGACTCAGGTTCCTCACCTCTCAAGGAGAGAGAAAGTTCCCTGCCTAGTGCCTGGCATGGAGTAGGCACTAAGAAATGCTAACAGTTCGTTAAAAAAAAAAAGTAAAGAGGTGTCTCCACTGGACACTCGAAAAGCAAAGGCTATAAATCATGAACTGCTTCCTCAATAGACCTGTCTCAGCATCTGAGTGCACAAGAATTTGGGTTACGGCAACCACCAGGCAGATTTTATTTTTACATAAAACGATCTCAAGGAGAAGTATTGAGGCCACTTTTAAGACCATTCAAAAAAGAAAAAAAATAAAGGTATTCTATTTCTAACATGGCTTCTTATTAGATATCCTGATTTTCTGAATAGCTCTGTGTTTCCGTCAGTAAGCTTACCTAAGATAAAAGCTACTTGTGGAAAATGCAAACCTGTGACACTGGCCATGGTCCCCAAGGGGGAACATGAGTAATAAAGTGAGGTGTTGCTTATAAACGGGACCAGCTTCCGTTAAAGCTCCCCAGGGAGTTGGTTGCTTGGTTGGTTGGTTGGTCTCTGTTTTTGGAAATGAGAGAGACCCTTGGGTTAAAGCTTAGAAACCAGGTGCCCTTTTACTAGAATGGACTTCCTTAGTCCATCTGTCTGCCTAACAGAGCCCCCCAAAGGATTTGTTTTTAATACCGTTTTTTATTTTGGAGTAATTTCAGATTTACAGAAAAGTTATAAAGTTGTAAAGGTAGTACAGAAGGTTTCCACACGCCGTTCCTGTTGTTTCCTTGTTGTTAACATCTTAGATTACCGGGGTACATGTCTCGAATTTGAGTAGCTGACATTGGCACCTAAGTATTAGGTAAACTCCAGACTTGATTTGGATTTTGCCAGATTTTCCGTTAAGAACCTCTTTTTGCTCTGGGACCCCAATCCAGGCTCCCACAGTGAATTTAGTTGTCATATTTCCTCACTTTTCTCTGGTCTGTGACAGTTTCTTAGTCTTTTCTTGTGTTGGTGACCTTAACAGTTTTCGGGAGTGCCTATCCCACCAGGGAGCGTGGGAATCAAGCTCCGCCTTCTGGAAGGGGGTCGTACCTACACATGCTATTTGAAATTCTTCTGCATGGGAAATTTGCTTCTTCTTCCCTTTTTTGTATTTATTACATCATTTATTTGTGTCAGTATGAACTCCGGGATATTTATTTTATGTTTTGGGTTATAATCCAACACTGTTACTTATTTTCTTGCTGAACTTGGTGTAGCTTTGGGCATTGGAAGCTCGTTCAGGTTGGTTCCTGTGTCTTTTGACACGCGCCCACTGTTTTGTTTTTGAGCACTGTCTTCCTTTCTGGTACTGTGCCGTGCTCCAGGTTCATCTTCTAGTTCTTCTGCCCTAGCCCTGGAATTAGTCATTTTTCCAAGGGGCCCACCACACTCCTCCAGGGCGTTTTAAAAAATCCAGGCTCTTGGACCTCACGCTAGACCTCGGGTATCGATCTGTGGGCAAAATCTAGGTCCAGGCATTTGAACCAGTTCCCAAGCTGGTCACCATTGTGCTGCAGTGGGCTTGTTGGGGGGTCCTTGGTAGACAAGATAAACAAACAGATCAAATGATAGGAATATTCTAGGGTCAAGATGAATGGCTACCAGAATCAGGGTTGGAAAAGACTTTAGGGATCTTTTTTAGGTAGTTCATACGTTTTACTCTTTCATGGACTCAGACAGAAGGCATGCAGCCCACAATCCTGCTTCTGGGAAACTGACAGTTGAGGGGAAAGGTCACCAAAGCTAAGTCGACCCGCAGATACACGATTTGTTTGGAGTATTCCAAATGAGAGCTTATCTGCTCTTAGCTGGAATTCAGAGACCACATAACTGGAAACATCGCTTTTGTCCTTTAAAGAAAGACATTAGCGGGTCTGTCTTCCCCCAAAGTCAGTGCCCCAGGCTGCAGGCAGACAAATATCCTGTCCAGAACAAGAAAGGCAAATGCAGACTTGGAGACTGCCTAGGGTCCTGCCACCATGATAGCATCTTCTATTCTATTATCCCGTTCTGCAGATACGGAAACTACAAACTTGATGAGTTGGAAACCAAAACTCTTAATATCAGCATTGTTTTGCTCCTTTGTAGGGAATTCCCATTGTTAACACTCAAAGACAGGGAGAGCGCAAAGAGGCTTAGTAAGGAAAATGAAGGATATAAAATATTTGTTGAAAAATACTACTTACCATTTTTATAAGCATGGTAGATTACTGTGTAACCATTTAGCAGGTAAAGATCTTTCCCCTCCTGCCAGAGATCCAGCACTGTTCTCATATTCTGGGAAGAGAGCTGGGAAGGTTGCATTTGTGCGTCCAGCATCGTAGGAGCTGGACAGCGTGGAAGCTGAGGCTCTGCAGGTGGCGTGGTCTGGCCACTCTGCAAATGCCTTTGGGGGATGGGGGTCACATGTGTGCTATGCATAGAACTAGAGAATGATTTGGATGCCCAAACATGGAACCAAACCACTGATGCTTTCCCATTTCTCTCCCCAGCTTCTTCCTGGAGAAGAACATGTTTGTTTTCTTCTTGAACATCCTGCGGCAGAAATCCGGCCGCTATGTGTGTGTTCAGCTGTTGCAGACCTTGAACATCCTCTTTGAGAATATCAGTCACGAGACCTCGCTTTGTAAGGACAATCCCTGACACCTGCCTCTGCACTGCTAAGCGTCGGCAGCGTGTAGTTTGGCATGATTTTTGTTTTGTTTTTCAAATGTCTGTGCTTACTGTGTATCTTAGTGTGCTTGGGCTGCCATGACAAAGCACCTCAGACTGGATGGCTTAGACAACAGAAATTATTTTCTAGAGACTAGAAATCCTCATTTAGCCTTAATTACCTCCTAAGGCCCTGTGTCCACATACAGTCACACTGGGGGACAAGGATTCCACAGAGATTTGGGGGGCACACAATTCAGTGTATAATTTCATGTTTATCCCTGCGTGGTGGTGCTATGAAGGGCTAAGGGAGGGCTCCCTACTGCTGAGTGATTCTGGGGCGTTGCATTTCTTGTTCACAATTTATTACTCAAGAGTTGGAGTCAGTCAGCCAGTAAAACAAGCATTGGAAGCAGCAGGGGAGGAAGAACTCAGCCACAGAGCACGCAAGGTATGGCCTTTGGCACCTGCCTGCCTGGCACGCGTGTAATGTAGAGCTTGTTCCCTGCCCCTACTGAGCCTCTGGTTCTTCATCTGAAACAGCCCCTCCCCCCCGAGAGCCAGGGGCTGTCACTGCCCTCATTTAACACCCACAGGGTTTGAGTCACTGGCCCAAGGTGGCAGCCTGTAGCAAGGCCAAAATTGAGAAGGGGATCAGCCCAAGTGAGTTAGCTCAGTGGTCCTTACCTGGGGTCGACTGTGCCCCCGGCAGACATTTATCAATGTCTAGAGACATTCTCGGTTCTGCTAATGATGGTGGTGGTTGGGGGACAGGGGGCTGCGACTGGCATCTCATGAGTGCAGACCAGAGATGCTGCTAAACATCCTACAATGCACTGGACAGCTCCCACAACAAAGAATTATATGGTCCAAAATATCAGCAGTGTTGAGGGTGAGAAACCCTGATTTAGCTCCTAATTCTTGATGCTTAACCCTTAGCTTTATTATTCCAAGATGACCATACCAAGCCCCAAGCCCTACTCACAGAAATTAGGAAAGAGAAGACAAATGACTGAATGTCTATGTCAGAGGCGGGCTCTAGGTCCCCAGGAGAGGTTAGAAAGGAGGTTCTGGTGGGTGGAGGAGGTAGAGCTGCCCTTGACATTCTTTTGGGGAAGGACAAGAGGTAAGAAAGCAGTTGAATTGTGGCTCTCAGAAGTGGCCACTAGGTGGTGCTGCTGCTCCAGCCAGACTCCTTACACTGACTGATGAATGTGAGTTGACTCACTCTCCTGAAGTGGTTTCTCCCCTGTTATCAGCGTTGGTTACACTGGATATGAATTATGTGTAGTTCTTGAAAACTCCAAGAGGGGAAGACCCAGCTCAGTGGTGCTCAGACTCCAACTGTACCTCAGGCTGGTTCTGCCACATACTCTCTGCGTGTGCTCTGGGCAGTGGACTCTCCAAGCAGCAGTGGAGATGATGCTAGCACCTGGGGAGTGGAGTAGTTTGAGGATTAGGTGTGACCGTGTGTTTGCAGAGCATAGAATGAGGCCTGGCAGACAGATGGAAGTGTCCAAGGAGTTGATTTTATCATTAAATCTAGCATTCCCCCAGATGTCTGTTTTATGGTAACGCTTTCTAAGCCCAGGCTACTGGACTAACGATGGGAATGGGACAATTAAAATTCTGGGGTTCCTGGGTCAGATGGCTTTTCTTATATTATGTCTAAAAACGGTGCACTTCTGTGAGAAACGCAAGCAGACACCACCAGCTTTACGGGGAATTCAGCGGAGTACTTTTATAAGTCCTGCCTAAGTGTCAGAAGTCACTTACTTTTTACAGAAGTTGGATTAATGGGGGTAAGAAGATAGATGACTTTTGCGTTTATTTTTATTTTCTAATTATAGAGAGAAAACGTTCTCATTATAAAGCAACGACAACAAAAAAATCAAACATTATAAAAATATAGAAAGCAAAAGTTCTGGAGAATCTCAGCCTAGCAATTCAGCGTGCATATGCTGTTTTGCTGTGTGCTCTATTTTTGCCCAACCTACCCGTGTGTCTTAGACCTCCTCATTGTCCGTTCATGCATCCTTGCCTGGTTTGGTTCAAGACCTGCGTTTTGCTGGGTCATAACTTATTTAACTTGACCATGGGCATTTAGGTGGTTTCCAGATTTTCAGTATTACAAGAAGCCATTTCACAAGTGCACCTGTTGCCTGTCGGGTTTGGTGACCTAAGTGACAGAAGGCCTGAGAGACTGAGATTACGTATAGACTCCTGGGTTTGTTATAAAAGGATACCACAGAAAGTCAGCCACATAGTGAGGGGGTAGGAGGAAAATCCCAGCCAAATAATAGAGGGACCTCCGCTGCCCCCGTGGTGGCCCCCACCACCCACGGAATCATCTCGTGGAGGCCCTGGAAAAGTCCCCACTGGGCAATGTTGGAGCATGTGGCTTTTCCAGCTCAAGAATGCAGCCCAGAGGCTCATGACTGAACATCTGAGGCTACGAGCATTGGCATCTGTGCCTGTGGTGGACCGGAAGTCACTAACCAGTCCCAACGAGGCTCAGCATGACATTTCAGCAGCCCCTTCTCCTGCCAGCTCATTCATCCTCATCCACAGCCAGAAAGACAGTGAAAAAAAAGTGCTCTGGGCGTCAGTATCACCTGGGCTGCTGGTTACAGGTTAAGATTCTAGGTGGGTAGATTGTGGACTATTCAAAGCTCGGAATACTATGTAGCACAAGGAGGAAAAGGAATGGACTCCTACCACTACGTGCAGCGATGTAGGTAATGCTCAGTTGTGATGAGTGAAAGAGGCCAGGCAAGGAATGTGCACACTGTGACTCCATGCGTGTGACATTCAGGGACAGACACCACCAGTTTGTGATGATGGGAGTCAGACTAGGGGTTGTCCTTGGAGAGTGGGTAATAACTGGGCAGGGGCATGAGGAGCCTTCTGGGGAGCTGGGGATGTGCTTTGTCTGATCTGGGTGGTGCTTATGGTGTCTATATTTGCAAAACTTCCTCAAGCTGGACACCTAAGGTTTGTGAGGTATATACATATATCAGTACATAGATACATGTACTCACCATTCATACGTATGTAACTTCCATGTATATCAAGCTGTACACCCAAGATTCGTGGAATGTGTTACCTCATTTTTAAACAGTAAGGCTCCAGTATCTCCCTCAGTAACCGTTCTGACCAGGAGATTGTGAAAACTGTCCTAAGACCACAGACTTCACGGCCTGCCTGGAAAGCCAGAATACCCAGTGTGCTTTTCTGAACGCAGTGGCTTTCCTAGAGAGCTGGCTTCTGAGGGGGAACCAGCTGTGGCCCATGCCATAGCCTGTCATGGCCCTGGGCTGCCGGGTGGCCCTTGACATTGTGTTTGGTGATTCCAAATGGTCTTTTCAGTAATACTTTGGCCTAAGTTAGGTAGCTCCTTGGTGCCAAATAACTTAATGGTTTGTTTTCCATTCACCCGGAACAGCTGTGTTCAGTCCTGGGAAGATGGTGGTGGAAATTATGAGTTTCTGAATGACAGTAATAAGAATACTGGCAGCTAACATTATTGAGTGCTTACCTTATGCCCCTCACTGTTAGTGCTTTTCGTGTATTATCTTTAACCCTCACAATAGCCTTGTGAGGGAGGCGCCATTATTTCAGTTTTCAGACAAGGAGACTGGGGGCTGGGGAGGGTAAGCGGTTTGCCCGAGGTCACCCAGCTGGGATGTGGCAGAGGCAGTATGGATCCAGTGTCCCTCACACATGGGGGTTTCTTACACAGAGTCACAGAGTCCCGGGCCCACTCCCAGAGATCCGACTAGGGGGTCAGCGCTGGGGCCCAGGATTTAGCAGGTCTGATTAATTCCAGGTGATGCTGCGCTGCCGGTCTGAGGACCAGACTCTGAACCACTCCACTCTACTGCCTTGTGTGTCTGCCTGTAGGTGCAGGTGTTGATTGTTACCCCTTTGTGGGGAGGTAGGTGGGGTGATGCAGAGCTCACAGGCTGGCAGCCCAGAGGGCAGATTGTGGGTACAGCAGAGCTTGCTTTGCAGGGTGGCTGGTGAGGACTTAGGAGAGAACATGTCCAGCAAGGGCCCAATGGTCACGAACTGGAGGCCATGGGCCACAGCTGGTCTACAGACCTGTTTTTGCAGGCCAGCACAGTTTTAAAAACTAGCCGATCTAGTGACCAACATTGCAGAAACCAGGAGACGCAGCACGAAAGTCTGTTACCCAGCTCCCCTTGCACAGTTAGAGGCTCTCACCATGCGGAACCTGCATTTCTGCAGGGGCTGGGAGCTCGGAGCGGGCGGCCAGTTTTTGGTTGGCCCCAGTGCCTCCCGGTTTCCATCATTGGCCCCCATTAGTGATGATATCCACACAGGCTTTGACAGGCTTGGTTCAAGTCCCATCTCTGCAACTGTCTGTCTCTGATTCCTGGGACAGAATGGAGCTTTTTTTATTCATCTGGAAAATGGAAAGAACAAGACCTACTCTGTAGTACTGTGGCGACAATTACAATAGTGTGAGGCGCTCAGCCCAGGGCCCAGCGTGGAGCAGAAGTCCAGCATTAAGTGGCTTTCAGGAAATTGGGTTGCTGTATAGGGAGGAAAAACCCAAATGTGTGAGGCCCTTGGTGGCATTCAGGGACGATGGGGTGACTTTTGATGGCAAAATGGGGCAGGTTTTTGTAAAATACAGTGCTTTTTGCCCTCATCCATGGGTCGTTTCTGAAATGCCCACGCACCAGCCCATCTGCCCCACTCCCAGCCGTGTTGAGTTGTGCCGGCAATGAAAAGACGTTCAAGTGTTCTCTTCTGTTTGGCATGGGAGGGGGGGTAATCGGGCCTGTCTCTAGCATTGCTTTTGACCTTTCTAGTGATTACGCACAGTGGATGATTTATTTGCCAGTTAAAGGTTAAACTGCTCCCTGTTCGCTTGGGTAAGCCCACCCACCCAGAAGCTTGACTGGTTTGGGTATAGTCACGTGATCATTGACTTGCTACCTGATTGTCTCTGCTTGTCTTTCCTCCACCATGAATTAACCTGTTTTTTTTGTCTCCCTCTAGATTATTTGCTCTCTAATAACTATGTAAATTCTATCATTGTCCATAAGTTTGACTTTTCCGATGAAGAAATTATGGCATATTATATATCATTCCTGAAAACGCTTTCGTTAAAACTCAACAACCACACTGTCCATTTTTTTTACAATGAGGTGAGTGGCTGCTGGGGGAGGGGTGCGTTTGGATGCAAAGCCAGCGGGTCAGAGCGGCACCTTCTGTCCGGGCGGCCTGCTCTCTCTTTACAAAGCAGTTACGTGCTCGCTCTTTCCTGATTCTCATCGCAGCAGTGCTTGGCCTTGGCACACTGGATTTTGTTTTTAAATTTAATGTTACCTCTCTGCTTTTGATGTAAAATTCAACGAGTGAAGGCTGAGAGCATTATAGTTGGTGGGGTGAAGTGCTTGGAAGTTGACTTGGGGGTCACGTTACCCTGTGGGAAAAATAGGAGCTCCCGTCAGGCCCCGGTTTGCCACTTCCCTGCTGCGTGACCCTAGAGAAGTCCCAGTCCTCTGAGCCTCAGTTTCTTTCTCTGAGAAATGGGGATGATAACATATACCTGGTAGGTTTTTTCCAGGGATTGAATTAAATGAGATGATGCCCTCAAAGCACCTTGTGTATACCCGGCTGCCTAAAATCATAGCCATTGCTATTCTTTACCAGCTAACGTCCCTGGTAATCCTTGGGAAAATTACTAGAAATTTAAAGAAATAAATTGTTGTTGTTCTTACAATTTAAAAAAGTAGCTGGAACAGGCCCTGGCTGGTGTGGCTCAGTTGGTTGGAGCATCGTCCCATAAACTGAAAGGTTGTGACGGGTTCAGTTCCTGATCAGGGCACATGCCTAGGTTGTGGGTTCAGTCCCCGGTTGGGGTGCTTACAGGAGACAGCTGATAGATGTGTCTCTCTCACATCGATGTTTTTATCCTTCTCTCTGTCCTTCCCTTCCCCTTTCTTTAAGGTCAATAAGCATGTCCTCAGGTGAGGAGTAAAAAAAAATGTAGCTTGAACAATAGGTCAATTTGTCTCATACCAAACAGTACAGGTGACACCTGTCCTGGGGCCAGTTCATCCTGTGACTCAGCCTCTCCAAGGACCCAGACTTTTCCGTCTTCCTGCTCTGCTGACCATACAGTAGGCGTCTTTCCTCAGGCTCAACCCCTCATGGTCTCAGAATGGCTGCAGCAGCTCCAAACATCACCTGCTCACATGCCACTGCCAAAAGCCAGATGAGATCATTTCCTTTTCTGGTCTCTCTAACTTCCAAAAAACTTCTTTCCCAGAAGCCTTCCAGCACACTTCCTCTCATGTCTCACTAGTCAGAATTTGTCACATTTTATCACACAGTGTGGCTAGCATTTGGGAGTGGCCTGGCAGGGCATTTCTGGCTTGGTATCTTGTGATGCTGCAGTCATCCGAAGGCCGGATTGGTATTGGGGGATCTGCTTCCAAGGTGGCTTGCTTATACGGCTAGCCAGTGGATTCTGGCTGTTGTCAGGAGGATTCGTTAGGTAGGTTTCTCCGGGGACTATTCGAAGGCCCCCAGGGCACGTCGGCTGGCTTCCTCCAGAACGAGTGATCCAGGAGACCAAGGCAAGCTGTAATACCTTTTATGACCCAGCCTCAGTGAAACCGCACACCGTCCCTTGTGCCGTATTCTTTAGTCCGCAAAGGGCTAGCCCTGATTCACTGCAGGAGAGGACGACCAACACAAGTGTGTGAATACAGGCTAGGATCATTGGGCTATCTTGGAGGCCGGCTGTCACACAGCCACATGCTGTTTGCCTGGCAGGTGGCTTCTGACTGGTGCTTACATAATACTCTGCAGCCTGTATTTGAGGTCAGACCATAGTCCCAAATGGTCCCTCTGAGTCGGGGCAGAATCTGCCTAGCTGCACCCATGTGATGCGGGAACAGTGGCCTGAACCTTGATTTTCTTTGTGTAGATTAGTATTGGTGAAGAGCTGGCTTCAGAGGGAAGAATTACTAGCTTCCAATCACAGAAATGGTGTGGCCCAGTACCTGGTACACAGCAGGTGCTCAATAAACGTGTTCAGCAACCAGATGACATTACCATTTTCTGAGGGGCTCTCCTGGGTAGGAGAGAACCCACCTGCAAAGTTCAGATCAGAGAGAGGAACAGACTCTCCCTCTTCCACTCACCTGTAGCTGGGCTTCTGCACACCCAGCTAGGAGGGCAGGATGCTGGGATTCTGGACCAGAGTGATGCTTCTAGAAGACCCTGCTGGTCCCCAGAGGATGGGTAGGAGCCTCCTTTTGGAGGTGGGCTTGGTTTCCCCTTTCATGTGGGCCAGTAGAGTAGCTACGAATTATTAAGTGAGCACTCGATTTCTGGTGCTCAAAATTGTGTGTGTGCTTTGTTTTTTTACTTGGACAGTTGTCACCTTGCTGGGGGTGGCTTCTTCCCCACTCCCTCACTGCGTGTGAGTGCTCTGCAGGTGGCTCTGGAGCCATGTGGACACCCTGGCCAGAAGAGGGCAGCCAGGATGCCACCTTTCTGTTCAAGGCCCAGATCGTGTGCTTTTTTTAGGCTCCAGAAATGGAGTTCTGAAGTTCTGAACTGTGTTGGTCTGTTCTGATGACCCCTTTTTAATGTCAGAAGATTTCTAAGACCCTCCTCCACCATTATAATGTTTATGCTTTCAGTGTTTCCAAATAGAGGAATATACAGAGTGGGGAAAAGTAGGCTTATAGTTGTACATGAAACCGTTTATTTTTGTATTATTATTTATTTATTATTGTATTATTTTCCATACAAACAACCAGAAACCTACTTTTGTCCCACCCTGTGTAATTGCCAAGGGAGATTCTGAATGTAGTAAAACTTGACACTTGCCCTTTTTTCCCTTTCTTTTCTTTTCTTTCTATCTTTCTTTTCTTTTTTTTTTTAGCAGCATCTAATAATAACTAGCATTACTATTGAGTGCTGATTAGGTGTCAGGTTGCCGAGGTCAGCGTTGTGTTGGAAATAACCTCATTTATTCCTATCAGTTATCAAGTAGGAATTATTTATCCCTACTTTCTAGATGAAGAAACAGAGGCTTAGAAATACGACATCACACAGCTACGAAGTGCTAGAACAGATCATGAGCCCGGGTTTGAACGCTTTTCTCTTCCTTCCATGGTCTCCCCTCCCCGTCCCTACCCCCATGCCCTGTGGGGCGTGAACCACTGGCTTAACGTCCATGTTGGAGACTTTTTTTCTTTTTTCGCTTTTACTGCGGTCTCTGGTAGGACTCCGAAAGCTGGGGTTGGGGCGGGCCGGTCTGACCAGTTGGTGACTCCTTTCTGCTACTTCTTTTGTTTTAGCACACTAATGACTTTGCCCTGTACACAGAAGCCATCAAATTTTTTAATCACCCTGAGAGCATGGTTAGAATTGCTGTCAGAACCATCACATTGAACGTCTACAAAGGTAAGTGTCCCTTATGATTTCTACCTTGGCAGCTAGTGCTCACTCTCTGGAGTCTGTAAGTCCAACTTTCTGGTGATAGCAGGGAGCTCCCTTGTTTTCAAGACTTGTTGTCATCGAACATTTAGCTGACCCTTACAGAAATTTTTGTACCACTGTCTTTTCCCTGCACGCTCAGCTCTGCACATTAAAGTCTTAGTGCTGACACAGAAGTAGTAGTGGCCTAAGAGAGGCACATGTGGGACTTGGAGCAGCCGTGTGATCATTAGATAAAGCAGAGTTGTCTTTTAAATATTAGATTTAAATTTTTGTGTTTTGGCCTATGAAATATACTGCCAGGGGGTATGTTATCTTTAAATGATGTATAAGAGCATTTCACATCATGAACAGCAGGGGGCAATATTGTATTCTCAGCCTGTTGCAAAGCCGTCTTTCTTTCGAGACGTACTTCATGCCCAAATCGTTGCCTCCAGGAGGGAGAAGGCCTTCCACGGCTCCCTGCCCACACCAGCACAACGGCTGGCTGCACAGAAGTTCCCCGACCTGGAATTGCCCTTCAAGGCGATGCTTTCTCTGCCTAAAGCTGGCGTTATTCTCCCTGTAATCACCACCCTGGAGCTGGGACTGTTTTCTCGGGCACCAAAGGGCTTTGACCTTCACGATTTAGCATGTTATTACTAAGATGACCCCTAACTGGGTGGAGGTGGGAGCATCTCGGGGACTCGCGCAGCCTAACTCTGGGTCTGCGCTAAACTGAAGAGACTTTCTAAGAGCTCAGTGGGCCCTAGCCAGGGGCCTCCGTCTGAGGGACCGACAGCGAATCCAGCCCTCAGACAGGTTTTCATTGGTTTAGACGTTTTTTTTTTTTAAATGCAGTTTCCAGTATCTAAAAACTAGAAAATCTTGGGTAAAAATCTAGATTTCTGACTTGAAAATGTAGATTTGGCTATTCTGGGCCCATAGTCCTGCAGGGTGGTGGTGAGCTGGTGCCCAGAAGCAGTCGCCCCCTGTGGGCTGATGGCTCCCCAGCTCCCAGGCCGGGCCTGCTGGCTTCAGCCTGCAGGCTTCTGAGTGTGAGGCCTGGTCCCAGCCACGGTCCTGCAGCCTCCTGTTACCTGTTTTCTCTTGTTCTCTGCTAACCTGTGTCTTTCAGTTTAGATGCCTCCTGCCCTAACTTTCTGCCTCTGAGCAGCTGTCTCACCACCCCCGTTCCTAACCCTGTTAACCGTTGTCTGTTTTTTGCCTTTCCTTCAATGACGAGTTCCGTGTTCCTTATTCCAGTGTCATGTAAGTTATTAACCTCTGGTTTTTCACTTTCTTAACTTATCATTACATGTAAACACAGGAAACTTGCTCAGAGTAGTGTAGCTTTCATTGTAATCTAGCTAAATACACCGCTGATAAGCAGGCTTTCTAATGCACTATTAATGTTTAGCCCAGTTAATTAATTTTATTATTCATAAAAATAGCATAAGAACTGCCTTGACAAATACAGTTTTGTGAATAAGATAACCATTTCCAGGTATTTTCAGGAAAGACAAGAGATTCAGATTGTAATAGCGGGCTTTTTCATTATTTGTTGCTGCTGCTGTTGTTGTTTTTAAATCTTCCCCAAGTTATTTTTGGTAGCTTGACTCTTTTTATTTCTTCTTTTGTGAATTTTCTCAGTGGATAACCAGGCCATGCTCCACTATATCAGAGACAAAACTGCTGTCCCTTACTTCTCCAATTTGGTCTGGTTCATCGGGAGCCACGTGATCGAACTTGATAACTGTGTGCAGACTGATGAGGAGTAAGTGATCTCGTGGGGTGCTCGTGAGGCAGACAGAGTGGTTAGGGGAGAATTTCCTTTTCATTGGGGAAAAGTAAACATTAGAACAAAGCTTACTTGCCTGTGTGTCAGTAGAATATGGACTTCCGCTCTCTAAAAAGTCCCCCCCCCCCCATCAGTCTACTTTTTATGACAGTGGAAGACTGGAAGCAACTCAGACACCTCCCAGAGGGGCTAGGGCTAGTAAGGTCAGCACACCTGCAGATGCGGGGCTAGGCAGCTGCTGAATGGATAGACCAAATGTGGTGTTTGGATGTGATGCAACAGTATTCGGCAATAAAAAGGAATGAAGTACTGATACATGCCATACCGTGGATGAACTTGGAAAGCATGATGCTCAGTGAAAGAAGCCAGTCACAAGGGACCACATATTGTATGATTGCCCTTATATGAAATGTCCAAAATAGGCAAATCCATAGAAACAGAGAGTAAACTAGTCATTTTCTAGGACTGGACGAGAGAGATTTATCAGGGAGATGGAAAGTGACTGGCAATGAGTATAGGACTTTTTTGAGAGGAGGTGGGTAAAAAAAGTTCTAAAATTATGATGATGATTGGATAACTGTACAAATATACTAAAACCCATTAAATGTTGTAATCTAAATGGGTGAATTTTATCATATGTGAATTATGCGGTATATCAGTGTATCAGTTTTTTTAAAAAAGATTAAGATGGCAGTTTGGGCCCTAGAGTGATAAAGTTCCAGAGGGTTTCTCAAAGCCAGCACTGTCGGCCTTCGAACTAGCTAGTTCTCCGTTGTGGGGGTGGGGCTGACTTGTATGTTGTAGGGCGTGTGGCAGCTTCGTGGCCTCTACCCACTAGATGCCAGTAGCACCCCTTTCCCAGGTGTGACAACCAGACACGTTTCCAGACATTGCCAGATATCTCCTTTCAAATTGTGTCAGTTGAGAACCACTGTGCCAGAGTGACAGCTTTGCACAGACCTGGTGGGAGGCACACCCAGAAGGGGTCAGGGCAAGAAAGGGACTCAGGAAGGAGGTCTCCTAGAGGTGGGGGACAGGGGAGAGCATTCAGTCTCATACTGAGAAAGAAGCAGGGATAGGTGGACGGCAGCTCTGATGGAGCATTTGGGAACCTGTGGCTATGAACAGGCGTAGATGTGAAACATAAGGAGCCATTTAACCCCCCAAGGAAGAGAAAGTTCACAAGGAAGGACATGAACCCCTAGGCCCCGTTAGTCTCTGCAGTGAACAGTTATGATACTATCAACCCCAATTGCCAATGCCTGTTGGGGGGAAGGGGCAGAGGGGACACAGGGTTCTGTCATCACATAATGCATCATGGCTCAGTCAGAAGATAGAGGTTCTCACAGATTTTGCAGAAATGTGGGAGGAACTAGACACAGAAACTGAAAGAGTTAAACAGCACTTCCTCGGGGGAGGGGGCAGGAGTGGGGGAGGCTGGGCCAGGAGCTGCTATTTTTATTAGCAGCTTATCAGTACTATTTGATTTGTAAACCCACCTGTAGATATGAGCTTTGATAAGATTTTTTTTTAAGTAAAGGTTTAAAAAGTAAAGTGCATTACATTATCCTGCTAAAGACAAATTTCCATGGTATTTGAAGTGGGGTAAAAAGCTTGCGAAACACTGTGTATAAATGTCCTGTGTTTTTACAATTTCTAAGTTGGGCAGTGGGTTTGTAGGCACTTATTATATTTTTGGGCTTTACAACATGTATTTACCATAGATACTTACTAGCTACTGTGTTAAAGTATGATAAGGAATAATTATCCAAAATTACATAAAAGAAGCAAAAGTGATCGTGATTTTACTTATTTTTTTAAAGTAGAGATGGTTAGGTGGGTAGATGTGTAACACCCGCATTTTCGGTGTGGCTGTAGGGAGAAGCATTGTGGACAAACAGACTGTAGGGTCACAGGTCCCAAATGTCATCCGTTAGTGGTGGGTCTGCAGGAGACTGATTTTTTTTTTTTTGCTTTTGCTTTCTTTCTTAATTTTCTTGTCTTTGAAAATGGCCATCTATTACTTGATGCTACAATCAAAATGTCTTACCCTCTCTAGACTGCCCTTTGCAGCAGATGCCGCCTTGGGGGTGGGGAAAGTGTACCCACCCGCTGTTTCAGGGGCCCTGCCATCCTTGGCGGGGTTGAGACCGACTCGCCCATGGGGCCCAACGAGCATGACAGTTGTTTCACTGCGAGGAGACAGACCCTCTGGGGCCTGGGGTGGGGTGTCCCATCCTTGCGCTCTGCCCCACATATGGCCAGGGCCCGTGGGTCCCACGCAGCTGCTGAGACGTGCTTTTCTCTTCAGGACTCCTCTGGAGCATTTTAATTAGCAAGGATTTATTGCTCCATTAATACTGCTTATCTTGGAAGCCAGGGGACCTTGCCACATGGGCTAGTGGCTCTTCTTGTGAAATGACTTGCTGAGAGCTTAGCTGGTTTTTGCTTTGTTTACCCATCTCGTTTTGTGGTTATGGTGGTGGTGGAGGGTGAGGTAGACTGAGGCCCCCCCAAGGATGCGGGGACCCCGGAGTCCCCCTAAAATCAATTGATTAGAGTAGACCTGCCCGTTTTCCCTTTGTGTACTCCATTAGTAGGGCCAGGAGAGGTGTCTCCTGGAATAAATTCGGTATTTGTTATGTGAGCAACTGCACCCCCGTGACCGAAGTCTCGGGCCTTTGATTCTAGGCCCAAGCGTTGAGCTTCAGATTCTAGGCTGAGGTGGTCATTTTTATCGGCAGGCACCGGAATCGGGGGAAACTGAGTGACCTGGTGGCTGAGCACCTGGACCACCTGCACTATCTTAATGACATCCTGATCATCAACTGTGAGTTCCTCAATGATGTGCTCACAGACCACCTGCTCAACAGACTCTTCCTTCCCCTCTACGTGTACTCACTGGAGAACCAGGACAAGGTGGGTGCGGGGACCTGGTCCCTCAGCTCCTGCAGGCCGAACGTCGTCTTCAGAAGGGAGAACAGTCACCTTGAATAGGGAGCTTTGCAAGGGGTCAAGGCTTTGTGCATGCGAGAGATTCCTTTCAAAGCACACTGGTTTTCTGTTCTTTTCCTCTTTCTGAGAGTAGTGGAGGGGGTGGCCAGTGTGTGTAGGGGGGAGTGTAAGACTGTAGAAACTGTAAAAGTGAGTGAGAGAGGATTACTGACATCAGAATGAAACAGGAAACCTCTACGAATTTAGGGTTTTGGCTTCTGTGCATCCTTCTCTTGAGGTGTTCTCATCCTTGGTAACTTTTTCTGGTAGTTGCCAAGGCTAATTGATTTGGAGAAGATCCAGTAAGCCACAAACCTTGCACACTGCATGGACAGGAAGGGATGGAGCGCACTTAGGAAAAGTTTCCTGGTCAGTGACTGTCCCCAATTAGCACGTTCACACCCCCTTGTGGGGAGAGTGCCTGTTAAAAGTGCACATCCTCAGGTGCTCTCCCCACTCTGAGGGGTGCTGGTCCAGTGGGTCTGGGGGGGACCAGAAATCTCTTCATTTAACCTGTCCCCCGTTCCCAAGGGATTCTGAGCCGCTGGTTCCGTGCTTTCCTCATGAGAAATGCTGCTTCAGGGAGTGGAAGCCTTCTGCCCAGTCCGTCCCAGAGTTAGGGGGGGCAGAGCCAGGTAGTTGTCTGAAGGGGCTTCATCCTCTGCAGATGTGTCCCACAGGGACGTAGCTTTCTTTTAGGAGATAGAAGATGGAGATTATTACTAAAAATAAGTAAATGGAAGAAAACTACAGCCCTCACTAATCTAGCAGAGGCAGCATTAGGAGGAAGATAGAAAGCATGGAAGTGGCTTTTTTCAGACCTGGGTTCAAATTCTGTCTCTTCTCTTTCTTTACTCTGTGACCTTGGACAAGGCAGTTAACGTCCCTGAGCAAAACAAGGCTCCTCCCAGTGCTGGTGTGAGCTAGAGCTCCTCGGAGCTCAGTACAAACGAGGGGCTTTTCCGAGGCTACGGGGCCCCAGTCTTTCTGTGCCCCATTTTGAAAGCTCTTCCTGAGAACAGGCCTCTGGGGGACCTTTCCTGGCAGGCTGGGCCTTGGACTCCCAATGCCCCAGCTGAGGGAAATTAACATTCTTGGTAATTTAAGGAGCCAGTTCTTCTTTTGGGTCTGGCCTCTAATGCATGACTAATGGTGAAAGATTTCTCAGGTGGAAAAATCATGGTCTTGCAAATGTTATTGAATGGGATTAGGCTGTGAATTTCTTTTGCAGAGTGGACTTTTGAATAGCACCAGGCCAGAATAGCTCAGGGTCCTGGAAGAAATCAGGGGGACAGGGTAGCTCTCCTGTAGACAGATGGCTTTGGCTGCATGTATTTTGTGCTGCTCACTTGTGTGACCCGGACTTCTCTCTCTTTCCCCTCAACCCTCACTAGGGAGGAGAACGGCCAAAAATCAGCCTGCCAGTGTCGCTCTATCTTCTGTCACAGGTATGTGTGGTCACTCGCCCACGTCCCCACCGCGTTCACGTTTAGGGGACCTTGGCACTCCGCTGCCCCTCAGAAGTTTCCCAGTCGCATTGCTCTGTCTTCTCCCTCAGTGTCCCCATCTTGAAAATCTTGAAATAAAATACAAGGGAAGGGGGTTCTGTTTTCTAGACCCTGAGTAGAGGCGCCAATGTCTTCTTTGTGGCAGTGGATGAAAATTTAACAAGAAATGAAAACTAAATCTGACCCGGCACTGAGGCGGCTGAGTCTTACCATGGGGATCGAGGTTTCCAAAGCAGCCAAGGAGTGTTCTAAATGCCTTGGAAATGTGGGCTGTCTGGGTCTCATTCATGGCGTTTCGAAGTAAGCCCCCAACTGTGGGACTCATTGTGTGTACACCCACAGCAACCCTGGTTTTAAAAACTTCCTCTAATGAGGCTGTGTTTAAAGGCTTTGTCATGGTTCTAGTTCCCAGATTACCTTCTGGAAGGTGTCTTGTAGCGGCCTCAGTTCCCAGATTTGCATCTTGAGCCAATTTGTCTGCCTCCCTCCTTAAGTGTGTTTCTTTCTCATAATTATGTAATATTTACAAGAAGGGAAAAACTCCATGGTGACCCAGTTACATAACTTTAAAAATATTTTTATTACAAGCAGTCCAGACTTTCAGGCCATCTCATTAGACTGTCAAGTAGTCAAACGTTTGACCAGAGCTCTGTTCTCACTTCTGCAAATGGCACAGGTATTTATTTGCTTTGCTGAAGGTCCTTCTAACTTGGTCCCTGGGCCGTTTTCAGTTTAAGGTGGGACTGTCTCCCATTGGCCTGAGGAGAAATGCAGACCCGGCCTCCTCCCAGTGACTCATCAGGACGCAGTGCCTTGCTCACTGCTCACGCCTGGAGTCTCGTTCTAGGGGCTCTGTTTGCTCCGGGCTCTGCGCTGGTGCTGACTCCTCCTGAATGCCTCTCTGTGCGAGGGAGCTCAGTGCAAACCCCAGCCTCTCCTGGTGGCTTTTTCCACCACCTCGTTACAGATTCACCAGCATCTCCCACTTGGGATTCTGGGAATCTGGTAGGACCCAGGCAGACCAGATGCTCAGCCACAGGAATCTCATGGAACACACCCTCAGCACCCTTCAGCTGTTGGAGCTTTGCACGGGCCGGGTCTCCTCTGAGGAGTAAGGGGTCAAACCACGTCTCTGCTATGAGAACCCCTTTCCTTCTGTTTCTTAGTGAAGGACCAGCAGCTTAGGCACTTAATTACTTGTTTCAGTATTTCACAAAAAAGCTTGTCATTTGCTGTGCCTCAACTTGAGTAGCAGAGCCCTCCCGCCTGTGCGTCTTCATTTAGCTTTATGACAATGTTGCCTAAGTGTGTGAAAACCTCAAAACAGGTATAAATCCCATGTCCTTAAGCCCGGCGTCAGAGCACCCTTACCAACTATTTTACAAGCATAGCCACAAACCAAGAAAATTCCCGTTAACAACATTAGTTTAGTATGAGGGATCCTGTCCTGCTGAAACTAATCTGTCACTTGTAACAAGAGTGTGGCACAGACAGGCCGGCCCAGCCTTTCGAGTCTGGCCTGCAGACACTTTCATGTACCATGCAGTGACGGGCTCCCCCCTTACTTTTCTCCTTCCAGAGCCTCGGAAGGAATGAGCCCTGTGTGCACCCAGGGGTGGGAGTTGGTTGGCCGTTGTCTGGTGGGCTTTAACAGGCACTCACTGAATGTGGACGGAACGGTCACGAAATGATTGTGAAGGTCACGTTCACACAGGTGCACAATAGGTATTTGTAGAATGAACGAACTCAGTGATTGGGGTTCTTTTTTTTTTGTGATTAAGTGTGGCAATAATTTGGCCACGATAAAGGTGAGAAAACTTATCTTCATCATCATAATTGTGAACAGTTCAATGCCTGCCACAGCCCTGGACATTGGTGAATTCGTGTGGTTATACTGTATAGTCTTTATGATAGAAAATGTCTTCCTGCTGTTTTAAAACAGATTTTTTTTTTCTTTTTCTTTTTAGGTAGGTACTGCATTTTGGCTATTTTGCCTCTACCTTTAATTTGAATTTTATTTATTTTTTTGAACAATATATCCACCCTATTCAAACAATACAAAATGACATGTAGAGAAAGTTTCCCTCTGACCCCTTACCCCCTAGGCACCCAGTCCCACTCCCCAGAGGCAGCCAGTTTCTGTTTCCACCTTTACGTTTTTTTTAAACAATATTAAAAAAAAAAAAAAAAACTTTTTTAAGTTAAAAAGTTCAGCCCTGGCTGGTGTGGCTCAGTGGATTGAGTGCCTGCCTGTGAACCAAAGAGCCGCCAATTTGATTCCCAGTTTAGGGCACATGCCTGGGTTGTGGGCCAGATCCCCAGTAGGGGGCACTCAAGAGGCAACCACACATTGATGTTTCTCTTTCTCTCTTTCTCCCTCCCTTCCCCTCTCTAAAAACAAAAAAAATTCAAACAGGTAAAAACTAACCTCTCTTTCTACTTTTGTTCAGCCCCCTGATTTTTATTCCCAGGGACTAGTTACAGGAATTTCTTCTGTCCTTCCAGAAATGTTCTCTACCAGGGGTTTTCAACTGGGGGTGATTTTCTTCTCTTTCCTTCTTTCATTTTAAGATTTTATTTATTTTTTAGAGAGAGGGGAAGGGAGAAAGGAAGAAAGGGAGAGAAACATCAATGTGTGTGGTTGCCTCTTGCACTCCCTACTGGGGACCTGGCCTGCAACCCAGGCATGTGCCCTGACTGGGAATCAAACTGGCCCTTTGGTTCACAGGCCCGCGCTCAATCCACTGAGCTACACCAGCCAGGGCTTAACTGGGGGTGATTTTCAAATCCCTCAAGGGGACATTTGGCAACGTCTGGACACATTTTTGGTTGTCATAACAGGGGTGGGGGTGCTACTAGCATCTAGTGGGTAGAAACCAGAGATGCCCCCAAATATCCTGCCACGCACAGGACAGCCCCCACAACAAACAATTATGGCCTGACAGTAGTGCCAAGGCTTAGAAACCCTGTCCCATGTATATATAAACAAATGCAAATGTGTGCACACGCCCTTTTTATATACAAGTAGTAGATAACCCCACACTGTGCTACACCAGTTTTGCCTTTACATTTTAAAGCAAAGTAGCAGGTGTGTCTGAACTAGCTTCTTGAGGCAGTTTTGAATACTCTGATTCCTAAAGCCATTCCTCTGAATATTGGGCAACAGGGTGAGGTAGTGGGGCCATCCCAGATGGCCCAGTGCCTTCTGATTTTGCATCCTGGCACAACTAGGTCTACCTCTGGCTTTTGTGGCTTTTCTTCCCCGCAGTTTCTACACCTACCCATACTGCCATGGAATTCTGATGTGCTGAAGCCCCTGCAGGGGCCAGCGCTCATTCCAGTGATGGGCCTCTGTGTAGCTGACCCTCTGCCAAGTCCTTGATTGAAACAAGACTAACCAGCCCCTTCTTTCCATATAACTAAAGTATCGGGCTGGTACCTTCTAATCTTCATAATCAAATGTGACACTGAAATGTTGTGGAGAGGAAGGAGTGTACTAGTTTGGCTGCTCCTTTACTCCATTGCCTCACTTCAGCTGGATTTGGCCTCACCCAGCCATGAGGGACAGTCTTGCTTTTAATGTATTTCCTTCCGCTAAAGAGCAGCCAGCCAAATAGGCAACAGTCTGAATGAAAGGCAGAGGATGGAGGGGGGGGAACCCTAGAAGGAGAAACGTGTAACTGAGTTCTCCTGAATGTGACCCATTCTTTGGTTTTGTATCATGGGAGGTGCTGCTTATTATGGGACTTGTGTAAGCCAGTGTTGCTGCAGGTCAAGGAAGCAAGACGGTGGAAAGAATGCACTTTAATGCAAATCCGTTTCTTCTCACTCATCAGGTCTTCCTAATTATACATCACGCACCCCTGGTGAACTCGTTAGCCGAAGTCATTCTGAATGGCGACCTGTCTGAGATGTATGCTAAGACTGAACAGGACGTTCAGAGAAGTTGTGTAAGTAATTAGCACTGGAACTGCTTCTAGACCTTGAGAAGAAGCCATGGCTCATTTTGTTAACCTGTGTTTCTCTGAAACTGGAAACCAACATTCTTCTTACAGCAACAGGGATGTATAAGCTTATCTGGGCTTCAGGGAGCCTAACTGGAGTCCTGAAATGGGTACCCAGGAAGGTCTGGGGGTCTGTAATAAGAGTAGATTCATTAATTGTGTGTTATTGAACGTGGAGTTGTATTGCCCTGGGCCTCAGGTTGTGTATCTGTGAGGTACTGTCATGGGGACAGAGTGAGAGAATACCTTGTCTAAGGCACAAATAGCAGTAGAGGCTGGACATGGAACATCTGTGAAGACATAGGTCCCATGTGAGGGCAGTAGGGAGTGCTGGGGACTGAAGCAAATTGGAGAGTGTATGCATCCTTGGTGAGCAGCTGTTGTTCCACCCCAGCCTGCAGTCGTTCTGCAGGAATATGGATGCAGTATTGCTAGATTTTCTCATGTTTCCAGAGAAGCTAGAAATCTGCATTTTGATGCAAAATGTCCCAAGTTTTTAACCACTCAACTGTGGCCTAAACAGACCGTATTTGTGGTTTGTGCATTTTGTGCTCTGATAAAGAAAACACTGGCTGACCAGTATCATGACTTCTGAGGCTTTCCCAGGCTTTTTTGTATCTTGCCTGCCTTCCCTCCTCTCCTCCTGCTTTATGTACCGAGCTCCAGGCTACCTTAGTACTGGTCCAGCTTGCTTTTTTCCAGCGTGCCCACGTTTCTGCCTTTGTACCTGTGCCCTTACCAAACCCCAAGTCTGGAAGGCCCTTGCTGCTGGTTCCCTCTTATCAAAGATCTTACCAGCTTTAAGTAGCTTATGGTAGGCATCTTGTCTGTCATTGTATCTGCCGCTGCATGCGCCTGGCAAACATGTCTGAGATGAGCCCGGTACGTAGGCACACAGGTAAAGGGCTGGCCTTGCCCTCAGGCAGTCAGCTCTGTTGCCATATCTGAAGGAGTGGGTGGAGGGTGATCATGCAGCATGAAAGGCCAGGACTGTGTGGTGTAACATTATAAGACTTCCCTGCCCTTCTTGTTTTTCTGGTGTTTGATAGCTTAGCCAGGCCATTTTGTTCTTTCAGGGAGCATTCTAGCCTCTGAAAAGGTTCCCAGAAACTTTCTGTCCTTGGTGGTGGTGGCATTAGTTCAGCTGAATTGAATAGGGCCTTTTCATGGCCCCTGTCTGGCCCATCCTCTCTTTGATTCATTCAATATGTGTTTCTTAAGCCCTTTCTTTGGATCAGGCATCATGCTAGTTCTGGAGATACACAAAAATCTAAACAGTCTGTCTCATTGGAGCTTTACCGTCCAGCAGGAGAGACAAATGTTGATCAACTATACAAATGAATGTACTATCTCGAGTCTTAGAAGTGCTCTGAAGAGAAGGTGTAGTGTTTCTAGGACTTAACCTAGAAATGACAGGAGTTGCAAGTGTTGAGCAGGAAACACTCCCCTGGTGGTCCATGGCATGACATCACATGATCTAGAAAATGTGGAGCTGCTTTGGTGTTCGTGGGGCTGGAGATATTGTTCTGCAGCTTTTAAAAACTCACTTTTGCAGAGCCCATGCAAGTAGTGGCCTGCTGAACCAGGAGTCAGCCTCCCATCAGAGCTGTGGAGGACCCTGCCAGCCTGTAGGTCACACGGGCAAGCTGTTTTACCCGTATAGAAAACAGGGGGAGCAGCTCCTGCCCCACGGAGCTCTTGGTGAGGATGGGAGGCAGATACATTTACAGTGCCATCACGTGCCTCGCAGGTTGCAGCCCGGTCCTCAGAGCTGTTTGGTTTGGTTTGGTTTTCACAGTTGGTAAAAGAAAATTTTAGGAATTGACAGCTCTAAAATTTAAGAAGTTTCACATGAAAATTGATTTCAGGATTGTCTTGAACATTCAGAAGATCTGATCCCATGGTGCACGTTTTTCTGCAGGAAGCTTCTCAGAGGCTGCTGCCCTCTCACACGAGGCATGTGTTTGCCATTGAATTTGCCCAACCCCCCACCCAGCCTGCTGCTGATTCATACTACATTTACATTAATAACAAGTTAGAATGTATTGGGTCCCTTTGGACTTTCTTTTGTCTCATGATTTCCAGCCCCTAAAATTAGCTGCTAAGGCTCCCTCACAGAATGTCTTCCTATGTGACACTCACTGCTGAGGTTAGACTTCGTTTTCCAAGATGAACCCAGACATCACTGGGGCGCTGGAGTTTGCAGTTTTTTTCATTGTGATTGGCATGCCCTTGTAAGAAATAATAATACCCTTTCCCTAGTTTTCCCCCATTGGTAACATCTTGCAAAACTCTAGTACAGTACCACAGGCAGGATATTGGCATTGATACGTGGGGTTTACAATGTGAGCAAAAGCAAATTGCAGAAAGTGACTGGTGACTTCCCAGTTTAGGACACCCACTGCAGTCAAACCCTCTAATCAGAGGGAGCGTTTAGATCTGTTCTTTTCCCTGATGGCCTCTACTCGGGTGAAGGGTGAAGGCCCTTCTTCCAACGTGACAGACACACAGCAGCTCGTTGTGGTGGGCGCCTGAACTGGAAATGAGGTCTTTTTTGAGCGTGGAAGGCATTGTCAGCCAAGTGAAAGTGTCACCTTTCTGCTTCCGGTTTTTGCCTTTCCCTGGGTGTGAAATCAAAGTTTGTTGTCTTGTGATGACTGCAGCTGAAGTTTGGGAAGAGCGGAGGGGAATCTCATTTATGACTTGTTTGACAATAGTCCTGGTAAGATTTACCTTCCTTCCCTCTGAGCAAGAACAGTCTCCTATTGTTTCCTGCCTAACTCGGATGTGGTTTGGTCATACTTGTTTTAAGTTTCTTGGTCTTTTTTAACCTACTTTCTCCTTCCCGTAATTTGTAGATAAGTTACTGGTATTGCTTCATTTTTACCAGCAGACCTTTCACAAAACCAAACCAAAATTGAAGAGAGAGAAGCAGAGGGAAGAGCAGAGCTATTTGAAAAGTCTGTAATTTAGGGTTAAATTTAAAATACATCAGCATGGTTAGATAAATGTCTAATTGAAATTCATCTGTGCATTAAAATAATATGGTTCCTGCTAAGGGATAATTTCTTGCTATAATTCTAATGCAGAGCAGATAGTGTATTTCTTGTCAGGGAAATAAAGTAAGAGAACACTAATTCTGAAACTGCTAACATCTCATTATTTTTGCAAAACGAACATATAGATTAGATTATGGGATATGCCTCATGACCTATAGGTACTTTTAAAAAAAAAAAAAAAAGGGACTTTTTTCATCCCGGGTTTCTGTGGATAGCTTCCTTAGTTTTTGCATTCATTCATTCATTCATTCCTCATCAGAGATGTGGTGGTACACGGAAAAGACATGACCCCTGCCTCGCTGGACTTCCTAGCCCCCGCAGGATGTCTTGGAGATGCCTGCATCACTTGCCAGAGATGCTTAGTGGGCACTCACTGCAGGAATGAGTGACTCAATGGATGAACTGTTGTCAGTGGATGAACTGGTGGTAGGGTCACAAGGGCCTTCCTGATTTTCTTAATGACTCTCAGAAATAGCCTCAGGGCCTGACCCTCACAGGCTACCTTCTCTTTGTTCACAGGCAGGCTTTTGGGGAAGGAGTACAAGAGTGGGTTGCTGTTGGTGCTGTTCCACATTCCACCTTAAGAGGCAGTCTAGTGGAGTACACTCTGGAGCCAGACTGCCTGGGCTCCTCAGATCCCGGTTCCTCATGTTATTAGGTGTGCCTCCAGGTGAGTTAGTCCAGCTCCTTCAGCCTCAGTTTCCTCACCTCTCCAGTAAGAGCAACAACCACACAGAGCTCCAATGGTGCAATCGGCTAGCACACAGTACTCACAGAGTAACAGACGTGGAGTTTTGGAGAGGGTTAAATGCAGCATAAAGTGTATAAATATTAGATGTTATCCTTATCATGATCTTAGTTTCTGAAGCTGCAGTACAGTCCTGTGTCCCCCACTTGGGACATTTCTTCTTGGTATGATTAACACAGAGGCACACTCAGTGCACCCTTAAGGAGGTACCTTATGACAAGACACAAAGGCGCGGAGGACCAAGTGTTAGCAACAATGATGCGATGACAACAGCGCTAATAGTAAATGTGGCCGTTTAGTGGCAGTGGTCTGAGCCCTCTGTGTTCATTCTGGGCCCTCCGATTCCGCCGGCTCCAAATACAATCTCTGGAACATGTGAATACTTAACCAGTTGATGTGCCTTGGCTGGCTGTGAATTCAGAATGGGGTGGCAGAGTAGGCTTGTTGGTCCCAAAACGAGGGCGCCTACCATCTCTCTGTAGGCATCATTTCAGCCAGTTGCGTTGGTCTCCAGGTGATTCACTGGGATCCTAAAGATGGAGTGTATACCTCGGATGTTAGCGGCCAGTTCTCTGTGCGATGCCCGTCTTTCCTGAGAACTGAGCCCTCTGCTAGCAGGACACTCTGCCAGGACATGGCTGGTGGAGCCAGCAGCTGAGAAAGTAGCAGCCTGGCTTCTCTGGCCTATGTGTTTGCAGAAGCAGCATCATGAGCGTGGGGACCCCTGGTTGCTGCTTCAGGGCTCTTTCCAAATCATGCTTGAATCAGATGGCAACAGTGCCTCCCATGTATTGAATGCAGCAGGCAGAATAGACCCCCAGATTGGAGTGTCCCCTCATCTTTCAGTGACCCTGAAATTGTGACCCCCTGGTTAATCAATGCTGGTCCTGAAGGACACAAATTTTTCCTGAGAGTGGTAATAGACTCTGGGGAGAGGGTTGATTGTGAACACTGAAGGGAAAAAAATAGACTTCTATAAATCCAGGGTCTTAATTGGCACAGTTGCAAGCATTGCCATAAAAGAATTAGAACTCATGTGTATTCTCCCTTTTTGCGAAGCTACTGTGGTTGATCCCATGATTCCTCAATGGAATTATAGCTTCCAGGCACCATTGTTGCCTACAGAGGTGCTGAGTGTGGAAGCTCTGGTTCACTTGTAAGAGGATTTGACAGAATCAAAGAGAATCCAGGGTGCAGTGCGTTCCACATATCAAGTAGGGCATCATTGTAGATGAGAGACCCCTTAGAAACAGTCACCTCTGCCTTTCTCCTGTGTAGAAAGTGGGGCTGGACAACTAGAAGAGGTCCCATAGTGTAGGAACAAGTGAAGGACAGCCTTTATTTAGCCAGAGCTGCAGGTGCCTAGATCTGAGGGGCCAGCGGTGCTTGTCCTCGTTCAGTGGGCCATGGAAGGGCCAGGGATTCTCGAAATGGTCACATCCTGGAGGAGCCAACAGGAAAAACAGAGTGGGCAAAGTGGGGGTGGGGGTGGAGAAGGGTCTGTGACTCAGACCCTAGCTGGTTTTTCTGTGTCTGCCTGACAGCATGACACGGGATGGGCTAGGGTGGCCACAAGGCTGGAGACAGAGAGCTCCAGGGCATGAGGTAGTGTCATGCCCCCGGCTGAAGGAATCTGCAATGAAACCAGTCGACATTGGGCCATTGATGGCTTCTTCCAGGTGTTTCTGCTAAAATCAGGAAAATCAAGGGTAGGGACAAAAAAATGAGGCATCCATTACTTCTGGTGTGTGTTCCCTGGGGCTTTGTTAGTTATAATCAGCTGCCTGGCCCTTTTGGGTGTTTGAGTTTTTTAACCAGACTTTGAGTTCCTCGAAGCTGCGTCAGCATTATTTATTAATTTATTTATTTAACAAATTACTGAGCATGTACCATGCTCTATTCTAGGCACAGGAGATACACCAGGGAACAAAACAAAGACCTCTGACCTCAGGAGCTTCTATTATTATAATGGAAAGAGTGAGAGGAACAGTAACACTACTAATAAATGTCACAGCATGTTAGAATGTACAGAGTGCTCTAGAACAGCAGCCGTGGTGAAGCAGAGAAAGGAGGGGGGGAAATGCTAGGAGGCTTGGAGGGGGTACCATTCTCCACAGGGTGCCAGGCTAGGCCTCACTGGGAAGGTGACATCTGAGCATAGACTTGAAGGAAGTGAGGAGTGAGTCATATAGATAGCTGAGGGAAGAGCATCTTTGGCCAGAAAGAACAACCAGTGCAAAGGCCAGTGCCTGGTGTGTTGGAGCAACGGAAAGGAGCACCGTGTTGAAGCAGAGTGAATAGTAGGATAGGTGTGAGATTCCAAGGCATGTGGCACCTTGTTCACTCTTGGAGGACTTGGAAGTTTTCACTGGCCGAAATGGGGACATCTGAACACTTGTGTCCCCAGAGTTTAGCATGGTTCCTGCGGTAAAAATTGATTGTCTTGAAGTAACGAATTTCATTGAGGGAATCAAGCACCATACTTCTAATGAGCCAAGGAAACCCTGTCTTGGTCGTGCCAAAGTCTCCAGCCACGAAACTTGGTCTTGCTCGGGGGGCTTCGCCCGACAGGAGGCTGAGGGGCTGCACATGGGTGGGAAAGGGCCACTTTGTTTACTTTTCTCTCTGGGTGCTCCAGCAGCAACAGTGAGCTGGGAAGGAAGTGGTATGATAAGTCACTCATTGCCTGACCTAGGACGATAGACATGGCAGGTGGATATAACATCCCAGGATATGGTGAGTGGGGTTTCCCCAGTGAGTTCTGAGGCCCTGGCTGGCCTGAGAGTGACTGCTCACTGACCACTCGCATTGGTGCTCCTAATCTTACTGCAGGGGACCTTCCTGGTAACCTCCAGCCAGGCACAGGGACAGATTCTCAAAGGATCATGAGCAAAGGGAAGGGAAAAAAAAGTAATTCTCTCAAACAGTATTGTTTTGGGTAACACTTGGAACTCCGGATGGATCATTCCCTGGTAAGAGCAGGGCTCATCTGTTGAGCACTTAGTGCATGCCAGGCTGGCTGGCATGCTCCCCTTTTCTGCTCCCTCCCACAAGGATTTCTGGAATATCCACTCGTTCCCTGCCTCCGAGAATACAGGATGAACAAGATAGACGAGGTCTCTGTCCTGACATTCTGGTCAGGGGAAACAGTAAACAAGCATGTCAGCACAGCTTTAAGAATGGATTTGGGAAGAAATAGAAGACAGGTTTGGTTGGAGCCTGAGTAGCCACCACAATCTTGAAGAAGTAGAACAGAGTTGGAGGAGTCATGCTACCTGATGTCAAACTACACTACAAAGACATGGTAGTCAAAACAGCATGGCACTGGCATAAAAACAGACATATAGATCGATGGAACAGAATACAGAGCCCAGAAGTAAGCCCAGGCCTTTGTGGTCAGTTAAATTTTGACAAAGGAGGTGAGGACGTACAATGGGGTAAAGATAGTCTATTCAATAAATAGTATTGGGAAAATTGGACAGATACGTGCACAAAAATGAAATTAGACCACCTTCTTACACCATATACAAGAATGGACTCAAAATGGATTAAAGACTTAAATATAAGACTTGAAACCATATAAATCCTAGAAGACAACATAGGCAGTAAAATCGCAGACACTTCTCCTAGTGATATTTTTTCTGGTATGTCTCGTTGAGCAAGGGAAACAAAGGGAAAAATGAACAAATGGGACAATATCAAACTAAAAAGTTTTTGCACATCAAAGGAAACCATCAACAAAGTGAAAAGACAACCCACTGAATGGAAGAACATATTTGCCAATGATACATCTCATAGGGGGTTAATATTCAGAATTTATGGGGGAACTTAACATGGCTTAATACTAAGGAAACAAACAATCCAACTGGAAAGTGGGCAGGGGACCTGAGTAGACACTTCTCTGGAGAGGACATGTAGATGGCCAATAGACACATGAAAAGATGCTCAACATTGCTAATCATCAGAGAAATGGAAATTGAAACCATGATGAGATATTACCTCATACCTGTCAGAATGGCTGTCATCAATAAATCAACAAACAAGTGTTGGCAGGGATGCAGAGCAAAGGAAACCCTCATGCACTGTTGGTGGGAGTGCAGATTGGTGTAGCCACTACATGGAGTTTCCTCAGGAAATCAGAAATGGAACTGCCTTGTGACCCACTGATTCCTCTCCTGGGAATATATCTGAAGAGGCCTAAAACACTGACTTGAAAGAATATATGCACCTCTATGCACCGTTCATAGCAGTGTTGTTTACAATAGCCAAGGTTTGGGAGCATCCCAGGTGCCCTTCAGTAGATGAATGGATAAAAAAGCTGTGGCACATCTGTACAGTGGAATACAACTTGGCCATAGAGGGGAAGGAAGTCTTGCCTTTTGTGACAGCGTGGATGGACCTGGAGAGTATTATGCTGAGTGAAGTAGGCCAGTTGGAGACAGACAAATACCATATGATTTCACTTATATGTGGACTTTAATGCATAAAATAAATAAGCAAATTGAAAACAGACTCATGGATGCAGAAAACAGACTGACAGCTGTCAGAAGAGAGGGAGATTGGGGGCTGGGTGAAAAAGGTGAAGGGATTAAGCAAAAAAAACAAACAAACTCATGGACACAGGCAACAGTATGATAATCACCAGAGAATAGGGTGGTGGGGAGAGGTAGAAGAAGGTAAACAGAATAAATGGTGATGGAATGAGACTTGACTTTGGGTGGTCAACACACAATACAATATACAGATGATGTGTTATAGAACTGTACACCTAAAACCTATATGAGGTCTCTCCAGAAAAAATCCAACTGTTGTTAATATAATGAGAACCATTTCCACGACACCAATGTAACCTGGTAGCCAAGGAGAGTGGACTGGAATGTGCATGTGTGAACAATGCTGACTTCACTGTACTGGCCAGTGGGGGCGGTAGACACCATTGAGTGAGCGTGTGTACTGTGTGGCCATCACATTAAAAATGACCAAGCAAGTAGAGCAAGAAAACTGCATCAAATTTTGCATTAAGCTTGAACATTCCTGTGCAGAAACTCTTCAGATGATTCAGAAGTTGCTATGGACAACTGGTGATTGGCAGCTCCATCACAACAATGCAGTGCTCATGCAACACTTCTTGTGCAGAGTTTTTTGCAAAACATCAAGTCACCCAGGTGACTCAGCCGCCCTACAGCCCAGATTTGGCGCCCTGTGACTTCTGGCTTTTGCCAAAATTAAAATCACCTTTAAAAGGGAAGGTATTTCAGACTGTTGATGAAATTCAGGAAAATACAACAGGGCAGCTGATGGTGACTGGGAGAGCTGTGTGAGGTCCCAAGGTGCCTACTTTGAAGGGGACTAAGGCATCGTTACAATATGTACAATATTTCTTCTATCTTCTTCAATAAATGTCTCTATTTTTCATAATATATGGCTGGATACCTTCTGGATAGACCTTGTATAATTTTGTTAACTAACGTCACCTCCATAAATTCAATAAAAATTTAAAAAAGGAAAAGAAAACAGGTTTGGGAGATTATGGTGAGGGAATCCTCCCTGAGGTAGTAACATTGGACTTGAGGGCTGAAGGATGAGTTACTCACTCACCCTCCTGAGAGTTGAGGGGTGGGTTGGGGGCAAGAACTGTGATGGTCAGGGCATGGAAAATGGCGAGTCAGCGTCCCCAGCGGGAGTGGGCTTGCTGTCTGGGATCAGAGGAGAGGCTACCATGCAAGAAACGTACCGGGTCAGCGTGAGAGCAGGATGCTTTTAATTTTATAGAAGAGCAACATGCCGGTTCTTCTCAACTAACATCTCTTTTAAAGTCTCATAATCACCCACAGAAGGAGGTAGTGTTACCTCACATTCCGCATGAGGAAGCTAACACTCCCAGAGGTTAAGTGACTGTTCTGTTGTTAACCCAGATGCAGAGGATTGCAGGCATCCAGCACCAAATCTTCATGCTGTTTCCATTCTGTGTCCTGTGTCACCATCTGCAATGGTAGTCACCCCCAGTTTAGCATAACATGTAGGACTCTGGACCAGATGTTTCGGGTACCTTAGAGCCATCAGTATTTCAGTCTATTATCTCTTTTTAGAGAGTAAAATATAGTCAAATACTCTTCCTAAAGAAACATCAATTAAGTGCTTGGTATGTCATTGTTTAATGAATGTATATTTTATTTTGCATGAGCATCAAACATGCCTCTCCAGTCATAAGTATCTTGCAGTTAAGTCATCCCCAAGGCACTCATGAGCTCTTAATTGACTACTAGGTGTGGCACTGAGGTGGACAGAGAAGACGACCTTGGGTGGAGAGGGCTAGGAGAAAGGCTGGTCTCTTGCAGACCCAGCAACACCTCAGAGGTTGCTTTCTAGGAAGTTATCGTACCATCTTGGTGATACCTGCTTTTTCACAAAGGGAGTAGAGCAAGTGTGCAGTGCGAGTTGTCTAAGCTCTAAGATTGTTCTGATTCTAGATAAATGGGCATTTCTCTGGTTTATGCCTCTGCAGCCACAGCACTTCCTGGTAATTGGCCAATTCGTGGAGAAGAATGCCATGCTCCTCTTGTTAATGGAAGTGGCCTGTTACCTCTTCATGTTTCCCCCTCACTAGGTTTTATTTTCCCCATTAGATTTGGCAGCATTGTCCAGACGCCTTGCTGAGGTCGTTGCGACTGTGCATTCTGGACACGCAGCTGTGCTTTGGTTCAGCAGCCCCACATTACTCAGGGTTTGGCATGTAGCACTTGCACCCATACATCACTCTGGAGTTTATCCTGTCTGATGTTTGCTTGCTGATCACCTCATTCTGGAATGGGAAGAGACTCCATCTGCTGCAATTGTCGGCCCAGTTCCTTCTGCAGCCAGTTGCAAAGCCATGCTTCAGTGCTGTTGTTATAGTTGGTAAACCTGGACCACCACGACCCCTGTGACCCTGGGAGCTCTGTGTATATGAGACAAAAATGGGAAACGATTCTTTATTGTGGTTGGCCATAATGATAGGTCAGAGGGCCGCCTAATGAGTGAACTGCCCCTGAGCTTTTGCTTCACAGGGCTGGCTACCTGCTTCTCTGAGTAGTGTTGCTGAGCGTCATGCCTTTCCTCCAGTCCTTTAGGGGACTGGCCGCATGTTGAAAGGCTTAGCAAGTGCTTGTTGTAGGGGGTGAATGTCTGAGCAGTGCAGCAGGATGACTGAACACAGGGGCACTGAAGCTGCACCTCCGGGCTTTAAATCCTGGCTCTGCCTCTCACTAGCTGGTGACCCTGGGCAAGTCCCTCACTCTCTGCAGCTCCCTGCCCATTCAGTTGTTTGGAGGATAAAATGATTCAGTGTAAACAAAGTTCTCAGAGCAGGGCTCGGCACATTGCAGGTGCTCACTAGGTGTTACTGATCGTTGTTGTTACCTGGAAAAAACGTGTGTTACCTCTTGGCACCACACAGTATTGGGCCCACTCGATACATGTGGGAACTGAGGCCCAGAGAGGAGAAGATAGCGAACAGCACAGCCAGGACTCACATCAGGGTGAGCGGGGCACCGAGCCCAGGCTCTGGCAGCTTCAGGGTTGCTGAGGATCCCACACTGCCTTCGTGCTGTACACCCTGCCGGTCCCAGCCCCGAGGCCGGAGGCTGGGGAGGTTGGCCAGTGGCCCAGGAGCGCTTTTGGGAGTCTAGCCTACTAACAAACCAGAAAGCCAGTGAACAGTAAAGTGTATTTGTTTTTTTAAAGGTTAGCCCCTCCCCTGACATCTCTTATCCTCATGATCTGTTTGCCAAGGGGTGGGAGGTAAATAAATATTTCGGGTGCCCCTTTGTGGCAGGCATTATGCCAGGCATTTTTGCATTCAGAACCTCATCTTAGCCCATGACAGCATGTGATGGAGTTGCTGTTGTCCTTGTTTTACCAGATGAAGAAACTGAGGCTTATTGGGTCAGGGTCACTTGGCCAGTAGATGGGTCTGAGATCTGAGCTCAGGTCTGTCCTTAAATTGGGCATGTTTTTGTTAGTACTGGCTGCGTCTTTCTTTAGTGGAAAACCTTTCTTTTAGTTCTCAAATCCCTTAGTAGAGCTGTTTGAACAAAAGGATTGTAGTTGCTTATTCAAAAGGGGAGTGGGGTAGGCCTGGGAGAACCTGGAAGGTGAGCTTTCTTTGCTTCATCACTGTGACCACTCCTGTAGATCCAGACAGAGTTCTGGGGCCATGTCATGTGTCCTCTCTCTTACCTGCCCCTATAGCCACCAGTCTCTTTTCCTCTCCTTTCCTTCCCAACCAAGCTTCTGCCTGGTGTCCCTGCAACCCTTCTCCCCTCCCCATTGCACCACTGACTAGGCACAAAGAAAACCAACAGTATCTACCGGTACTGAGGCAGGGGCACCCCAGCATCTCTTCCCAGGCCATCATGAGCTTGAGCTTCTTCTTGAAGAGCTGGCTGGAGAGGCTGCCCGGCTGGCCCAGCACCACCTCCTGACTTCCCACGTGCATGTTGCTACCTGGGGGCTTGCCGAGCATATTGTGTCGCCTAGCACACCAATTCCAGGGGACCCTGGCCTTGACAGAAGTAAAGGCTGGAGTTCTGAGCTGTCTTCCTTAGCATTCTGTTCTTTTCCTGAGTGTTCCTGTGAACTGTTAACGTACAAGACTCCAGCAGTCATTTCCTAATCCATGAAGCCTTTCTAACTGCCCCCTCGCCCTTGCCCCAGCCCCACATAGTTCCCACTCCTTCCCTTTAATTTTTAAATTATTGACATTTGCTGAATAATTCAGGCTCTCAGTGCCTGACTGCCCTGGGGGACAGTGCCTTGTGTAAGGAGGAGGTGTGCCCCCGATGACCTTTTCCGCCTCGGTCGGTCGTGCGTGGGACACACAGCAGGACGTTGCCTGCTCCTGGCTGCACTGTGAGCACCGCAGAAGTTGGCCACGGCTTCCTGGCTCTCAGCGCAGCACTTGTGTCTAGCTGGGCCTCAGCCAGCGACTAGGTCCGTCCCCTGGCAACTCCAGTGAAACCAGCTTCCCAAGTTGTCTGGTTGGCTTATAGCTTGGATTTAAGCCATTGTGACAATCTGACTTTATAGAAAATCCTTTTGGTAAATGTTTTGTTTAATATCAAGGGACAATATAAATAAAGTGCATCAAAGTGCAGTATCTTAGGTATACTGCTTGATGACATTGTACATGTAATCACACTTGTGTGTAATTCAGGTCAAGACAGAAAACATTTCTGGCGTCCATACAGCCCCTCAGTCTGTAACTAACACCTCCCATTCCCTCGCCCCATTCTGATTTCCAGAGGTGCCATTATTGTAAACGTATTTTTTAAAAGTTGTGGTGAAATATGTATTAAAAATAACATTTATGGTGGATTAGCCATTTTTAAGTATACAGTTCACTGGCATTAGGTACATTCCGTCAATGTATCCTTTACATTTAGATGGAACTGATCATGCCTTCTTGGGGCGAAACAACTGAATGATATAGAAGCAACCAGAGTAGAAAGTGAAAGTTCCCCCAACCTCAGCCTCATCCTCAGAAGGAACCACTATTTTCAGTTTGTGTATCCTTCCAGACCTTGCTTGGGGTAGTGGCATGCAAGTGTCTATCAACACAGGAAAACATGAGAGAGAGAGATACACATGTTCTGAATCAATAGTTTTGTTTTTTAACTGTAAATGGAATCATTGATTGATTGATTGCAATTAGCTTTTTCATGTGCAGTGTATGTCCAGGCCCTTATGTGGGGCGCACCCAGACTTAGTGGAGGATGTTGTTTGACATCTGGGCCATCGGGTGTGCTGCCTTTCCTCATTCACTCAGACGCCCAAGCTTGTGTGTTTCCATCCTTCTCCTGACCCCTTGGCTGTTCTTGCAGAACCTACTCTCAGATCCTGCAGCACCTGAAAGGCCTTAGTTATTGCCAACCTCTGGGGAATCACCGCAAGTATTCAACTTTTAAGCAGGGACCAAAGCCTCAGGTTGGAGGGATGAAGGCTAGTGGAAGGTGTCATTAACCAGCAGGCATGGGCAGACTCTTTAGGCAGCAATTAAGCCCTTAAACTGCCCTGAAACCACATTGTTGGCCCTCAGCTGGCCCTGACCCCAGAAACCAGCCTAAATATGCAGCCGGACCCAAAGCTTTCCCCCTGCATCCCTACTTGGGTATCTGGCAGAATCCGTAGTCATCAGGGAGGACCCAGAATCTCCACGCTCAGGCTCCAGATCCCTGGGAGATAAGCCTTTGGTGAAACCGCACCTGCAGCATTTGGGAAGCAGACCTTATTTGCAGAATACTTTTCTCTGAGGCATGCATGGTGTGCTTTCTTTATGCGAAGAAAAACCCAAGCCTTCCAATTTTTTTACTCTGAAGCAGGCTTCACCACTTTTGGTTAGTTTTATCACACTTGCTCTTCCATTGTGTGAAGTTCAGCTCCTGAAGGTATCAGGCAAGTTTTTTCCTTCCTTCCCCCCTTTTCTTTTTTTGTTGTTCTCTCCTTCACGTTGGATACAATATAGTACAGGAAGCCATGAATTCATTCAACAGCCCATCCCATCAAGGCCCTGCCCTGTTCCAGACACCTGGTTTAGTGTTAAGAGCACAGTGGAGAGTGGGATGGACAGGACCCCTCTTCTGGGGTCTCTCCATCTGACACATCTGGAATTATCAAGTCTAACAAGGAGATTCTTGGGAGGCTGGCAGCCAGAAGGCTCTCAAACAGAGCAGCAGGAATGATCTTGAATCTCTGCCTGTCTGTCCCAGCCAAACTCTATCTGCTTCTCCATGGTAACTGTGGGATTTTGATGTTGTTAGTATTAAGAAAAAAAAATCAGGTTTTCTAAATGTAAAACAAAAATAAATAGAGAAAGTCCATAACTCCAATGTCTAAGTGATCCTTGTTGAGTTTTTTTTAAGTTAATATGCATACATAATTAGAAATTTCAAACCTAATGGAAAGATACAGAAAGGAAAAAATGTAAATGCGCTTGTGTGGGTGTGTGCACACAGTGCCACCTGCCTTCCTTCTTTCCCCAAAGATGAAATCTTAATAAATTCAGAGGGAATTCCAGTCAAGACGGTGGCATAGGCAGACATGGTTCACCTCTTCGCACAACCACATCAAAATTACAGCTAAAATATAGAACAACCATCACTCAGAACTGTCAGAAATCAAGTTGAATGGAACCCTGACAACTACTGAATTTAAAAAAACCACATCCATCCAGAGTGGTAGGAAGGGCACAGATGCGGAACGGGCCGGTCTCTCACTCACCTGTGGTGGATTAAAAATTCAGGAAAGATATATCGGGAGCGAGGAGTCCCAGCCCCACACCAGGCTCTCCATCCCAGGGTTCCAGTCCCAGGAAGATCAGTTCCCAACAACTTATGGCTACAAAACCAGTGGGGATTGACCTTGGTGAAAGAAATGTCTGGAGCCCCAAGCAGCCCCTCATAGAGAACCCACACAGGGACTCAGCCACTGAGACTCACTCCCTCTGAGCTCCAGCATGGGGGGGAGCAGCTTAAAAGGCACCAGTGGTACACAGGGATAACCTGAAGTATCTGTAATCAAGGCAAGCAAAGTCCATTGTCCCTTTTCTAATCCCTCCCCCCAACGGAGCCAGCAAGCTGGTACTATATCTGAGTCTCCATCAACCTGGCTAACACTGTTCGACCCACCTTGGAGATCCCCAGAGTCTCCACCCCATCCAATTTATGGTCCCACCCAAGCTACTTTTCTGTATGAATGGCTGGTCTTCGCTCATGCTTTACAACTTCCTAAATTTTCTCAAACAAGCAAGAGCTGGCCCAAGTGAGGCACTAGGAGCAGTCAGCCTAGATTCACAGCTTGGCTTTACCTGAGAATCTCCAAGCCCAGCACAAGGAGCAGCCATCTCAAGTTGCTTTACAGCTCAGGCAGGGTGGCCCCGAACAAAACACAGATAGAGGCTGACTTTGGCCTACCCAGGGCCAAAGGAAAGCCCAGGGCCAGTGCACTCAGTGGACAGCTATAGACCACATTGGAGCACCACCACCCTGCCCCTGCACAGGTGATCCTCCACGGAGGGCAGAGGTTGGTGATAACTGGTCACAGCCAATTCTTGCAGCTCACTGGCCTGGGTAGATCCCTCCCATTGATCTGCCAATAGCAACCAAGGTTCAACTGCAAGAGGAGGATGTACTCAGCTCACACGAAGAGTACACCTTGAGGACCCAGCTTGGGTGATGGGGAGGCTGTGCCACTGGACCCTGCAGGACACCTACTACATTAGGCCACACTACCAAGACACAGAATCAAAGCAACTCTGTCTAAAATATAGAAACAAACACAGGGAGGCTGCCAAAATAAAGAGACAAAGAAACATAGCCCAAATGAAAGAACAGATCAAAACTCTAGAAAAAGAGCTAAACGAAATAGAGATATGCAACCTATCAGATGCAGAGTTCAAAACACTGGTTATAAGGATGCTCAAGGAACTTAGTGAGAACCTCACCAGCATAAAAAAAGATCCAGTCAGAAATGATGGCGACACTAGTTGAAATAAAGAACAATTTACAGGGAACCAACAGTAGAGTGGATGAAGCCAAGAATCAAATCAATGATATGCAACATAAGGAAGCAAAAAACAACCCATCAAAACAATAAGAAGAAAAACAAATCCAAAAAAATGAGGATAGTATAAATAGCCTCTGGGGCAATTTCAGGCGTTTCAACATTTGCATCATAGGAGTGCCAGAAGGACAAGAGAAAGAGCAAGAAATTAGAAATATGTTTGAAAAATAATGAAAGAAAACTTCCCTAACTTTGCAAAGGAAATAGACATGCAAGTCCAGGAAGCACAGAATCCCAAACAAGGTGGACACAAAGAGGCCCACTCCAAGACACGTCATAACTAAAATGCCAAAGGTTAAAGATAAGGAGAGAATCTTAAAAGCGGGTGAGAGAAAAGGAGAGAGTTACCTACAAAGGAGTTCCCATAAAAATGTCAGCTGATTTCTCAAACTTCGCAGGCTAGAAGGGATTGGCAAGAAATAGTCAAAATCGTAGGTCCCTGCAATATGAAAAGCAGGGACCTACAGCCAAGATTGCTCTACCCAGCAAAACTAACATTTATAATGGAAGGACAGAAAAAGAGCTCCCCAAACAAGAAAAAAAGTAAAGGAGTTCCTCATCACCAAACCATTATTTTTTTTGGATGTTTCTTAAAAAAATATATATATATATATATTTGATTATGCTATTACAGTTGCCTAATTTTTTTCTTCCCTTTTTCCTCCTCTGCCCTGTATACCCCTTCCTGCCAGCATTTCCCTCCCTGCTTAGTTCACACATCCATGGGTCATACATATAAGTTCTTTGGCTTCTCCATTTCCTATACTATTCTTAACCTCTTCCTGTCTATTTTGTACCTACTATTTATGCTTATTTCTTGTACCTTTTACCCCATTCTTGCTCCTCCCCCTCCCTGCTGATAACCCTCCATATGATCATTCCTGTGATTCTGTTCCTGTTCTAGTTTGCTTTGTTTGTTTTTGTTTTTAGGTTCAGTTGTTGATAGTTGTGAGTTTGTTGTCATTTTATTGTTCATAGTTTTGATCTTCTTTTTCTTAGATAAGTGCCTTTAACATTTCATATAATAAGGGCTGGATGATGATGAACTCCTTTAACTTTATCTTGTCTGGGAAGCACTTTATCTGCCCTTCCATTCTAAATGATAGCTTTGCTAAATAGAGTAATCTTGGATTACTGACCTTTCATGAACTTTCATGACCTTTCATGACCTGGAATACTTCTTTCCAACCCCTTCATGCCTGTAAGGTTTCTTTTGAGAAATCAGCTGATAGTCTTATGGGCACTCCTTTGTAGTTAACTCTCTCCTTTTCTCTTGCTGCTCTTAAGATTCTCTCCCATCTTTAATCTTGGGCAATTTAATTATGTTGTGTATTGGTGTGTTCCTCCTTGGGTCCAGCTTCTTTGGGACCCTTTGATCTCCCTGGACTTTCATGTCTAGTTCCTTCACCAGGCTGGGGAAGTTTTCCTTCATTATTTTTTCAGATAAGTTTTCAATTTCTTGACCTTCCCCTTCTCCTTCTGGCACCCCTGTGATTCGAATGTTGGAACATTAAAGTTGTCCCAAAGGTTCCTAAGCCTCTCCTCATTTTTTTGAACTCTTGCTTCTTCATTCTGCTCCAGTTGAATGTTTATTTCTTTTAGTTCCAAACCATTGATTTGAGTCCCAGTTACCTTCCCTTCACTGTTGGGTCCTGTATATTTTTCTTTATTTCACTTTTCATAGCCTTCACTTCTTCCTTTATTTTGTGGCCAGACTCAATCATTTCTGTGAGCATCCTCATTACCAGTGTTTTGAACTCTGCATCTGATAGGTTGGCTATCTCTTCATCGCTTAGTTGTATTTTTTCTGGAGTTTTGATCTGTTCTTTCATTTGGGCCATATTTCTTTGTCTCAGCACACATAGCACTACCTTGCCATGTGGCCTTTCTGCCCCAGCTGCCCATCTCTGTCCCTCCTACCAATCTGGATGAACGTTTTTCTTCTTTAACTCCTTGATTGTCAGACTTCATATAGTTCTATTTTCTGGTAGGTGTGGTTGTTTTTTTGTTTGTTTGTTTTTAAATTGGTCGTTATCCTTCTTTTGGTTGTGCAAAGAAGCGAAGCGTATCTACCTATTCCTCCTTCCTGGCCAGAAGCTCTGGATGTTTCTATCACCAAACCATTATTATATGAAATGTTAAAGGGACTTATTTAAGAAAAAGATCAAAACTATGAACAATAAAATGGCAAAAAATACAGATCTCTCAACAATTGAATCTAAAAATCAAACTAACCAAACAAGAAGAACAGAGACAGAATCATGGATATGGAGAGCATTTTGATAGTTTCCAGATGAGAGGGGTATGTGGGGGAATGGGTGAAGAGGTGAGGGGATTAAGAAGTACAAATAGGTAGTTACAGAATAGCCATGGGGATGCTTGGCTAAAGGACAGTATAGGAAATGGAGTAGCCAAAGAACTTATATGCATGACCCATGGACACAAACAATGGTGGGGCATTGCCTGAGAAAGTTGGGGGGTGCTGGCTGGAGGAGGGGCAAAGGGGAAAAATGAGGACCACTGCATAGCATAATCAGTAAAATATAATTTTTTTTAAAAAGGAAAAGGCAATCTTAATATATTCTTATGCAGCTTTCCAAGAAAAAAGATGTGTTTATACAAATATCAGGATGGAGCCTTTGAAAAGCTTTACCTGAAAGGGACCTTACTTGTTCCCTGTTCTTGCTTTTTCATCCCGATAATGTTTCATATCAGTTTATCACTGTATGGAGAGACCATAATTACCTAACCACTCCTCTGTTGATGGACATTTAGGTTATTTCCAGCTCTTTACTGGGTAGGTTGCATTTTAAAGTTTTGAAATTTCCCCAGCAAGCATGCCTTCCCTTCTTCCACTCTAAAACACCTGATCACCGAGAAAAGCAGATCCCTTTGGAAAGTTTTAAAATTCATTTTCATAGTTGATTTTTTTTTTTAATGTAGGCAGGGAAAGGAAGGTAACTGTTGTTTATGTTTGGATGCTTACTGTATTGCCAGGCTCTGAAAGAACTTTGCATCTGTGATTTTATTTAGTTTAAAGTCAGAATTACTGTCCCTAGGTTTTAGACCAGGAGCCTGAAGCTCAGAGAGGCCCCACAGCTCACATGAAGTTCAGCCACGGTTCACACAGCTCTCACCAGCCCTGGGCTTTGTGCACGTTTTACTTCCCTTAGTTCTGTCAGTTGGGCTATACGTCTGTGTCCCCACAGAGCTCAGGAAAAGGTTTCTACATCCATCCTTGTGACTTTCTGCTCGGAACTTCTAACTGGGCGGTGTCTTGCTCCTTGTTTGGTCTTGGTATTCTGTTTCTGAAAGCTTTGATTGTGTGTGACATGATTTAACACTCACTGGGAGTAAGTGGTGATCAGAGGAAGCTGGCACTTCATCTTGGGGCCCTAACTAATTGGGTTCAGGTCCTTGACGAGAGGATGGGGGGCATCTAGGGCTGTGTTCGATCACATAACATCCTGAGTGGGCTCTGATGGATGCTGTTTGTCAAGCTGTGCACGCTTGGAATACTCTAGGCTCTCGGTAGTTGGCTTCTGTAATGCGCTATCTGGGTTTCCTGGACACTAGAATCATGTCTCAATTCATCTGTCATTTTTGTTGATGAATAATCCTAAGTGGGTAAATAAAAATTAATGTTTGTATTTGGATGCTAATTTACCTTTCAATTACGTTTTGTTTGAGTGTTATTGAAATTAATTTGTGTTCCTTGAGCACATTCTACTTATTGGCAAGGTACTGTGGCCCCCCAGAATACAGTTGGTGGTTGTTTGGGGTAAATTCAGAAGATGGATAAACCATATCAAGATAATGGAAAAGTTTACTTGAAAACTTTTCCCTTTTTAAAGAACAAAATGATGTCTGAACAGCATCCAGATCCTGGAAAGAGGAAACTCTTCAATCAGAATCCTGCCCCAAACAAATCAGTTTTCTTTTGTCTTTGCTTCTTTCTAGTCCTGGTCTATTTGCAGGTAAATACTTTGTAGAGAGTACTAAATATAGAACTGAGTTTGAGCTCCTGGTGAAGTGCTGTTATTTTAGGAAGAGCTTGGGCTTTGGGATTGGGCAGGCTTCTATGAAAATTCTGACTCTGCTGCTCAGTAGCTCTGTGATATTGGGCAAGTTACGTAACTTCTGAGCCTCTATTTTTTCATGTATACAGTGGGACTGAGGATCCCTTGCTCTCCTGCTTGTTGTGAGGACAGAGATACAGCCATGTTTTCCAGAACATGAGACATAAACCACTGGTGACACAACAGGCCTTCTTCATTTTTCTTAGAAGCCTCCCTACTTTTTAAGGAAAAGCTGCTTCCTTTGGGGCAAGCTTCCTCTGGGTATGAGCTCTAACTCATCGCTCATACTCACTCCCCTTCTAAAGAAAGCCGGCATTTGGCTACATTCAGTCCCCTTGCTTTTGTTTTCTGTTATTTATTTTTATATTAACAAGGTACACTGGTGTTTCATTTTCTTTAGTGATACACAGTTTCTTTTAAAATAACTTTGTTTAAATAAGAAGTTAATGATGACATCAGTGTGCTGTAGTTAAAACCTAAATTGTAGAGATAGCACTTCGGTTTGAATCCCAGTTTTGCCACCTCCTGGCTGCGTGACCTTGGGTGGGTCATTTAACATCTCTGAGCCTCAGTTTCCTCATCTGTAAAATGAGGATAATAATAATACTATGTCATGGGGTTGTAAAGTTTAAGTGAGATAATATAATCAGAGTCTTTAAAACACATCTGGCACATACAAAATTCCATAAAGTGTTATCACAAGTTTTTCATCTAAATGATGACCTTCAGGAATGCCGGAGGGAGCTGGTGGTGAAGTGCAGTTTCTGACTTAGGATGGTGGAGCAGTAAATGGTAGCTGGTGCTATTGTTTTGATTATTTGATGATGATGATGTTCATTATAGTCATAACAACAAACCAGGAGGTAGCATTTGTTGTTTTGGAAATGAATTTCTTGAAGCAGAAGCTCTCAGACAGCTTGATAGGATCTGGTGAGATGCAAAGGTGCAAATCTGTGACAAAGGTTTGTTGTCTCGGTTCTACTTTTCTAGGCCAAGCCCAGCATTCGGTGCTTTATTAAACCCACCGAGACACTTGAGCGGTCCCTTGAGATGAATAAGCACAAGGGCAAGCGGCGGGTGCAAAAGAGACCCAACTACAAAAACGTTGGGGAAGAAGAAGATGAGGAGAAAGGGCCCACTGAGGATGCCCAAGAAGATGCCGAGAAGTCTAAAGGTACAGAGGGTGGTTCAAAAGTCATCAAGACGAGTGGGGAGAGTGAAGGTGAGTGTGCCCATGAACTCTGCCCTGCTGCCCCGCGCCGCCAGCCAGGCTGTCGTTTGTGTCTGGTCCCCCTGTGTGTCAGCAGGTGTTTCTCTTCATTCCTGACACTGGTGTGCCTCACTCTAAACCAGCGATTTTCAACCTTCTACATGTCAAGGCACGAAAAAGAAATTGGTAAAATTCTGTGGCACACCAAAAAATACAGTTTTTGCCGATCTGACAATAAAAAATAGGTACAATTTTGACTCATTCACACTAAATGGCTATTGTGTTGGCCGTTGTCATTTGTTTATTGGACAGTCTAAGGAAAAAGAGGTCGGTACCCCTGACTAACATCAGGTATTGCGTGTTTTAAAACGTTTCGCGGCACACAAGTTGAAAATCGCTGCTCTGAACAACCCAGACATTTGAAGGTAGATCCGGTACAAGGCCCGCCCTTACTGGATGGCTGACCTGGAGCAGGGTTCTGTTCTCACAGTGTGTTTCACTTTCCCCACTTGTAAAACGAAGGTAGCAAGTAGCATTGACTTTGCTCCTATAAGAATTAAATGAGTTAACATAGGCAACGTGCTCAGAACAGTGCTTAGCCCATATCATAAACATGGGCTGCTGCTACTGCTGTTACTACTACTACTACTATTATCATCGTTATTTTTGTCATTGTCGCTGTTCTTCTTGCTCCTGATTACCTGGGTTATGATTTTTGACAGAAGTCACTGTTTGCAGTGCCCTGCAGGGAGAAAAGGGGGCAGTGTTTAATGAACTTACTGCTTTTAATAAGAGTGGTTTTTTGGAATCAAATAATGCAGTGTAATCTTTTGTATTCTTACATTAAGATTTTTTTAAATTCCTGTGTGTTTAGAGTGAGGTATACTTGTGTTTGCTGCCTGTTTGCTAAATGAGCAGAATAGTTTGGTCCTCTTTTTTGCCTTTGTCGGGAATGATTCTGTTTTATTTTTCACCTCCCTCTTATTTAGATGCTAAAACCTTCTCAATCTGGAAACAATGGTCTGCTCTAGGATTAAGCAAGCTTAAACTGTCCAGTTCCTTGTGTCATGAGCCAGGCACACAGCCACACAGATGGGGTTCCTGGCCACAGCCCCGGGCACTCAGGGTGAAAGAGGTGATGAGGTGGAAGCGGGCTGGGGGCTCTGGTCACTGAGGGTCAGCTTCCACCACACTCCTAGCACAGGCACAGGGTCTCTTCAGCTCCCAGCTGTGGTGTGCTAGCCATGTGGGGAATACTTCCGGGAAGCCGTCCTCCTGGGTCCCAGGCTAGCGGTGGCTGCTCTGAAGCCAGCTCTCCTTGGCCCAGCAGCCTGGACTCTGTGAGTCCCTGGTCCTAGGCATCTGAAGCTGGGAAATGGAGTGGCTCAGTAAATCAGTGACTGGGAAATCATTTGTTTGGGAGAGTTTGCTGCCAAAACCCATCCCCGCCCCGCCCTGCCCCAATGGCCCCCATTCTGATTTTCTTGGCAGTTGTCAGTGAATGCTGTGATCGCATTTCAGTAAGTATCACCAAAGTACCTCTCTGGTACTTTGAAGACTTAGACCTGGTCCTCCTTTGAAGACTTAGATCTCCAGTATGCTTTTATTTCTGTTCAAAGCCTGCTGTAAGCATTTTGGCTCAGAAAACTTTTACCAACAAATATCACTTTGATGAGGAAGGGGATGGAGGGGACAGGGGCAAACGCAAGGGAAGCTATACTTGTTTGCTTATTTAGATCATTTGGATATATTTTTTAAACTCGGGAGAAAATTGTCTGATTAAACCCTAGATTTAGCTGTGCTTTGGCCACATCAGGGGGCGAAGGGGCAACTTTATCCCATTTTATACTTTGTGTTTTCATCGATTTTGTTTTGGAAAGATGCTACCCTCTTTCATTCCAGACCTTTTAAGGGCTGCTTCCTAACCAGGCCTGGGCTCTGACTAACTGGTGCGGACAGAGCAGTCTTGGCCTCCAGGGCACAACCAAGTGAGTCAGCCTGGCAGCCCCGTCCTCGTGCACAGGGGCTTCAGTGGCTGCACAAGGCTGCCGTTCCAGCTCACTGTTGGGATCAGGAGAAGGACTCCTGCACTCTGGGCCCATTTGCCCTGTGCAGAGGGCAAGGAGAGAACGTTTACCAGTTTCCAGAGACCTGTGTTCCAGGCAGTCACTCAGCCAGATTGTACCACACGGGATCCAGGAATTTCCCCAGAGGTTTGTTCACTTGGTGCTGACTTCAGAGCTCAGTGGAGCATGGCTCTCAACAACCCTCTCAGCACTTTGGTACCTTATTTTTTCAAATGCACACTAGTCTTCGCATCCAGTTCATCAACAATGAATAGAACTTTCACAAGCCCATCTGGCAAACAGACAGCTACCTGGGCAGCAGGGGTTGTATTCTGGGGCTTTCTGAACTATATATTTGATCACTTAGTTAGTCTCATATTTGAAGGTGTGGCTGGTGAGTGTTCTCTCCCTAGACTGTATCAGTGTTTCAGTAAAACTGCACAGCTGTTAATTCCTGTGACTTGGAAGGTTGTCAGGCACATTTCCTAATTCAGTTTCAAGCCAGAGGCCAGTGTAGATGGGGGGAGCTGCCTGGGAGATGTGAAACCAGTCTTGCAGACTTGCAGTCCTATCTTGACGTCTAGGTTTACTATGGGCCTTGGATGGTCTTCTCAAGCTTGCGGCCTTTCCTTCCAGAAATTATGAGTATAGAAAATATAGTTCATGTAACAACTTTTTAAAAAGTATACTTTATTGATTATGCTATTGTAGTTGTCCCAATTTTTCCCCCTTTACACCCCTCTACCCAGTATCTCTCTTCCCTCCAGCAATCCCCCGCATTAGTTCATGTTCATGGCTCGTACATGTAAATTCTTTGGCTTGTCCATTTCCTTTACTATTCTTAACATCACTCTGTCTGTTTTGTACCTACCATTTATGCTACTTATTCCCTGTACCTTTCCCCCCATTACTCCCTTTCCCTCCCCGCTGATAACCCTCCATGTGATCTTTATTTCTGTGATTCTGTTCCAGTTCTAGTTATTTGCTTAGTTTGTTTTTGTTTTCATCTTTTAGATTCAGTTGTTGATAGTTGAGTTTGTTGTCATTTTAATGTTCATAGATTTGATATTTTTCTTAGATAAGTCCCTTTAACATTTCATATAATAAGGACTTGGTGATGATGAACTCCTCTAGCTTTACCTTGTCTGGGAAGCACTTTATCTGCCCTCCCATTCTAAATGATAGCTTTGCTGGATAGAGTACTCTTGGATGTAGGTCCTTGCTTTTCATCACTTTGAATACTTTTTGCCAGTCCCTTCTTGCCTACAAAGTTTCTTTTGAGAAATCAGCTGACAGTCTCATAAGTACTCCTTTTCCCATAACTCTCTCCTTTTCTCTTGCTGCTTTTAAGATTTTCTCTTTATCTTTAACCTTTGGCATTTTAATTATGATGTGTCTTGGTGTGGGCCTCTTTGGGTCCAACTTGTTTGGGACTCTGTGCTTCCTGGACTTGCATGTCTATTTCCTTCACCAAATTAGGGATGTTTTCTTTCATTAGTTTTTCAAATAAGTTTTCAATTTCTTACTCCTCTTCTTCTCCTTCTGGCACCCCTATGATTTGGATGTTGGAAAGTTTAAGGTTGTCTCAGAGGTTCCTAAGCCTCTCCTCATTTTTTTGAATTCTTGTTTCTTCATTCTGTTCCAGTTGAATGTTTATTTCTTCCGTTAGTTCCAATTGTTGATCAGGTCCCAGTTTCCTTCCCCTCACTGTTGGTTCCCTGTAGACCTTCCTTCACTGCACTTAGTGTAGTGTTCATTTTTACCCTATGCTTTTGCCATACTCAGTGAGTTCTCTGAGCATCCTGATTACTATGTTTTGAACTCTGCATCTGATAGATTGGTTATCTCCATTTCATTTAGTTCTTTTTTTTTGAAATTTTGTTGTGTTCTTTCATTTGAGCCACATTTCTCTGTCTCCTCAATTTGGGAGCCTCCCTGTGTATTAGGTAGAGCTGCTTTGACTCCCTGTCTTGGCGCACCTGCTATGTTGTATGGGGTGGAGTCTTAGGTAATCGCCAGAGTGTGCCAATGCCCTTCACCACTCTGTGGCTCTGTACATGGGGGAGGGTTCAAAGAGGGGACTATGCTATGGCCTGGCTCTTGGAAGCTTGTTTGGCACTCACCCTGTTTCCAGTTACTTCACCCACTTCCCGTTTGCGACTGGCACCCCCCTAGCTGTTGCCCTGGTGGTGGTTCCCAGAGTGGGTAGGTTTGCATACATTCTAGGACCTTGTGGGCCCTTTAAACAGACTCTACTGAGAGACCAGCAATTTCTTCCCTGCCCCAAACCCCACTGGTTTTTACAGCCAGATGTTATGAGGCTTTATTTCCCCAGCGCTGGAACCACGAGCTGCGTGGTCTGGCCTGGGGCTGGGATGGCTTCCTCCCCAGGAGTCCCTCCCGGGTTTTATCCACCACACATGAATGTAGGACCGCCTCTCCCACCAGCCGCTGCCACCACTGCCTCGCCACCCCCACTTTGCCATCGCCACACCACTGTGTCCTCTCTGCCCCAGCTCCCCACCTCCACCCCTCCTACCTGTTTAGATGAATGTGGCTTCTTTAAATCGTTGGTTGTCGGACTCCCGTACAGTTCGATTCTCTGGCAGTTCTAGGTATTTTTTGTTTTGAGGTTAGTTGTGATCCCTCTTATGGTTGTGAGAGGAGGCAAAGTGTGTCTACCTATGCCTCTGTCATGACCAGAAGTGCACAACTTTTTTTTAAAGTGAGGATATGTTGTTATTCTTGAGTTTGCAAGGTTTAGAAATTCAGCTCCGGTTGGCTTACGCAAAAAGGGTGATTATTGTCTCTCTAACTGGGAGGCTAGGCAGGGCTGGACCCAGGTGCAGCGATAACTATTGGCAGTGCCAGTCTCACACCCTGCCAACTCACCCCCAAGTGGAATAGGACCTACTTCTTCCCACTGGCTGCAGCTGAAGCTGGGGTGTGGCTGCAGCTGAAGCTGGGGTGTGATGGTTGTGAGTGATGGATCTGGCTTGCCCTCCCCCTGGAGAGAGGTATTCTGTGCTAACTGGCCAGGCTTGGGTCACATGTTTGCCTACAGTGACTCCCTCGGTAAAAATGAGGTGTGTTCATCAGAAGAAGGGGGCATGGATGCTGGGCCAGCACAAACAGTAGCTTCTCCCTAGGAAGCCACAGTATTTCAGTGCCCTCATCCCTTTAGGGCCGTCTTTTCCCTTCCTGTTTTAAGGTGGATTTGTGGCTTTCTCCTCCAAATGATCTCTTCTCTAGCAAGCTTCTTGCATTGTCTCCGTCTTCCTTTTAGTGTTCAGTTTCTGGGTCTAGGGGCCTATCAACAGCCTAGTTGTAACAGACAGGCATAGGTGACTCCTCAGTGAGGAAATGCTGATACCAGTTCCCCCTGCCTGCCCCGCCATCCCCATGTTAGTGGTGAAATCTTTACTTACAAAATAGGAGTAAAAAGACATGTGATCACAAGGCACAATTTCGCCATGACCTGATTTGAACGTGGCATTAACATGTTTTTCCTACAAATGCAGCACCCAAAATTCACACCGCCTCCACACTTAAGTCCAGATGAGGAAGTTGGTGAAATGAATGTGTATGCCTGGACCCCACACTCCCATCCCCGGTGTGCAAAGAAATTTGCTCCACCTCAACGTGATGGGCGACTCATTCTGAAACCAAGAAAATCACAGGGCCCCTAAGTTTTTAGAAACTGAACACTGAAAGGAAGACAGAGGGGTGCCCTAGTCCCTGGAGCCAAAGGAGTGTTCACTCAATGTGTGTTCGTGTCTTAGCTTGCTCTGCAGTCTTGAAAGGGCAGTCACCGCTATTTGCATTCACTTAGAGCAGTAACTTAATAAACATGCCCGAGACAAGAGAAAAAATCGTTTGAACTTCTTGTTTGAAAAATAGGATTCGACTTCTAATTTTTTTGCCTATGGAAAGGTAGGCATCAATTTCGTGACCTAACCTTCAAAGCCTGCTCTTGTCTTGGAATCTCAGCAAGGACATGGAGTGCAGGTGGCAGCACTGACTTTGAACCTGCCAGCTCAGCTGGGAGTTGAGGGGTGCCTGAGAGCTTGTGGCCCCAACTTTGCTTGTGTGTGTGAGTGTTTTTGAAGTCTCTACTAACATGGAATGGAGGCTGGCCTCATTTCTGGCTCCTCTTGTAAAGTCGGAGTAAACCCCAGGCCCAGCAGAGTTTTTCAGTAAGGGTGAGCCAGGGGCTAGCTATCAGGAAGTCAGGGTCTGAATCCCAGACCTGCAGGTCTGCTCCTGAGCAGCTGTGCGACCCTGGGCAGGTCATTGCCTTTTCTATGCTCCTCCACTGAGAGTCGACTTCATCATGCCCAGCCCTTAGGGTGTCAGAAATAAGAACATTAGTGCCTCAGCGTTTAGCATGGGACATATGAGCACTGAACAGAAGCCCTGGCCAAGATGGAGAGTAGAGTGAGGAGCTTGGAAGCAGTACTTGAGCTTAGCTGGGGAGACTTCATGCTTGGGCACCCCAGCAAGTTCCTGGGGAGCCTGTTTCCCTGCTAATTTCTATGAGGAATAGTGAGGTGGCTCTGTATGTGTGTGCGTGCATGTGTGTGTGTGTGTGTGTGTGTGTGTCTAGAGGGAGGAGAATGATTGGCAGGCTGGGCTACTGTTGTAGAGAGCTGTGGGAGTGCCCACTTCTCAAATGGGCTTAACTAGCATAAGAAGGGTTGAAGGTTGGTTTAAACAAACCCTCTGAAAAGCAACTTCCCAGAAAAATATTCTGAATGATCTCGTGCTATTCAGTAAAAGATAATAAGAAGCAAAGAAAGGGACACCCTAAATACTCCTTCCTTACACACACTGTTGTTGCTAGGTCCTATTTGCCTCTTGAAATTCTGCTCCAAAGCTAGCCAGTAGCATTCACTTCCCATGTATCCTAGGTAACCAGCAAGGGCATCTTTCTCCTTCTTCCCTTAATCTTCTTTTTAAGGCCTTCTTATTCTCCCCTTTCCCTCTTTTTATTGTCTGTACTTGCTGTGATTGCTGGAATGTGGAACACAGAGGGCAACTGAGAAAATCCTGGAATTTGTGAAGTCAAAGACTATTGGGAGGTCATGCCTGCCATTTCCCTGAAAAGTACTTCATTTACCAAATATTAATCAGATTAGAATGCACATCATCCCAGGCAAGTTGATGAATTATTGCTGTTATTTTAAAAAATCAAAGTGTCGGAGGATTGGGGAAGCTCATGGATTTGGCCAGAGTTGTCACAGAGAGGCAGAAATTGACATCCTTGTGTATTCAGGCTGGTGTGCCACCATCACCATCATCCAGCCCCCGAACTCTTCATCTTCCCGAAGTAAAACTCTGTCCTCATTAAATGACTCCTCGTTCTCCCTCCCCCCGGCCCCTGGCAACCACCATTTCCCTTTCTGTCTGCATCTGACAACTCCAGGTGCCTCATAAATGGAATTATATAGTATTTCTCCTTTTCTGACTGACTTCTTTCACTCAGCATCATGTCCTCGGGGTCTGTGCAGATTGTAGCAAATGGCAGAATTTCCTTCCTTTTTAAGGCTGAACAACATTCTGTTTTTTTTGGATAGACTCCATTTCGCTTATCCATTCATTTGTCAAGGGACTCTTGAGTTGCTTTCACCTTTCGGCTGTTGTCAGTGATGTTGCTACAAACGTGGGCATGTAAATCCTCTTCTGCTCTGGAGGGCTTTGTGGAAATGATAGAGGCCAAGGAGGGCCTGGGCAGAGCCTGCTGAAGCCAGAGGAGCTGGAGATTCGGGTTTCTTCTCCCAGCACCGCAGCCTCACCAGCAAGTTCCTGCACTCCCTGAGGCTCAAGCTTCTAGTGGCGTCATGGGGTCACTCACTGGAATGGGTTGCTGGAGCCTTCAAGATCATGAACCATGGTGCCTGGCACAGAAACTAATACCAAACAAATGCTCACTTACACAACTCAGCCCATTGGGCAGTGCCAGAAGAAGAGCCCAGGTGGGGGGGCAGCAGAGGCAGCTGGGTGGGGGGGCAGCAGAGGCATACCACCTCAAAAACAGAAGTCCCTCCATGCCTCACTTTCCCCTTCAGAGATTATATTAGATCTGCATTGCCCCAGATGTGGGGTATGGAGATTTTTTTTAGGTGGGGCAGAGTGGACCTTAGAGACCATGGTGAGAGGATTCTTGTGGAGTGATTAGCTCCAGGGGAGCCTCAGGTTCAGGGGAGCCGTGTCTTTCATACCTCTCTTCCATTCCTAAATTTCCCTTTCTCGATGCACATGACTGTCCTGGGTACCTTTTTATTTATGCATCACGTATATTATTTTCACAGTTGCTTTCTATTTATATCGATTTTATACTTACACTACTATTTCAAATTAAGAAAAAATTTTCAAAAACAAAAATTGTACAAAGAGCACCCATTTACCCTTTACCCAGTTTCAGCTTATGCCCCATTTTATACCCCATTTAACATTTTATACCCCATTTGCTTTCTTATTTGCATTTTCTCTGTCTCTCTACACACACGCGCATACACACACACACACACACACACACACGCCCTAACAAACATTTTTTTTCATCCTGCCCCTTCTGGCCTAAATCCTTCGGTGTGCATTTGCTGAGATTCGGGTATTCTCTTTCATGACCACAGTACAGTTATCAGCTGCATGATAGTTTTGTGCTGTCCATGTTCCAGTCCGTCCGCTGGCCCATTAATAATGTGTGTTATAGCGTGCTCCCTCCTTCTAGTACAGGATTCAGTCTAGAGTCAGGAAGTGTCCTTAATCATCACGTCCCTTCAGCTTCCTCTACTCCGGAACATTGCCCAGCCTTTCTTTCTCTTCTACAACATTGGCATTTTTTAAAGAATGCAGAACCTCTCCGTCCTTTGTTTTAATAAAATAGCCCTCATTCTGTCTTGATGTTTCTTTGTGATTAGATTGAGGTTTTGCATTCTTGATTGGAATATGCCATAGGTGACGTCATGTCTTTCTTGTGGTGTCACATCTGGATGTCTTTCTGTCCCTCATGGGTGATGTTAATTTTGGTCACCTGGTTAAGGTATTACCCAGTTTCTCCACCGTAGAGTTACTTTATTTCTTCTTTGCAACTAATCAGCAGTCCATGGGGACACAGTCTGAATATGCAGATATCCTGCGCCTCATTAAAACTCCTCCTTAGACTTGGCATTCGCTGATGCTTGTTGCCTGATGCAGCCTTTACCAGGCTGGTGGCAGAATGTTGACTTTCACACATCAGCGCTCTCTCCATGTTTAAAAGTCAGCCTGCAGCTTTCCATCATGAACAAGATTCTTCTTTTGTCCACATTTATTTGTTTATCTATTTGTTCTTGGCATGGACTCATGGATTTCAGTTTTTTTCGTGGTTTATATTTCATTACTGTATTTAACTAATTTGCTGCTCAGATTGTTCCAGATTTAGCCATTGGGAACCCTTTCAAGCTGGCTGCTTAGTCTTTGTGATAAACCCCCATCATTTTTTCCAGCAGTCCTTACACTTTCTAGCAAACGAGATATTCCAGGTTCGTCTTATATCTGCTCTGCCCATCCCTGAGATGAAGCGTTTCTCTGAAAAGCTCTGGCTCCTCTCAATGAACAGTGGTATTAGAAGCCAAGATCTGGGCACTACATGTGCTCATTGCTCCTGGGTTGTCTGGCTTTTTGGCCCTTTCAAGGGACAGAGTTAGGAAATATATACCTGTATATGTACAAAATACACATATACATACATATAAATGTTCCTATACATACACATTTTAGAAGTCATAAGTTTATACCAATGCCTCCAGTTCTGATCAGTTCCCAGAGGGCTGCTTCCTGCCTTTCTCCATTTCGGATTTGTATGTCTTCTTCCACAGTGAGAACTCTCACTCCCAACAACATCAGCTGATCTACTGTTCTCAATCCTATAAAAACATCTAAAAAGTTTCAGAATTATTTATTTTTTAATAAAAAGTTCAGAATTATTTGTAGTTCCCACCCCTCCCCCAATCCTTCACCTATCCCCAGACGGAGGGTATAGAGTTAAGTGTCATGTTCCCAAACTACTTGGATTACTCTGTCTTTCCCTTCTTTTCCCTTGTTGGGTGGGTATGATACTCATTTGAAATAAATGCGCGTTTTTAAAATCTTTTCCATTTTAGGCTTTTCCCTTCCTATTCTTACTGATTCAGTTTTTTTTTTTTAATATATGGAATATTAACAAACTCAAAACCATGTTAAAATGTATATTTAGACATGTCCCTCACTCCCATATTCCTTTCATACGTTTCCCCCACCTATTGTATATAAGCAACTTGATTGCATTCTGGAATATCCTTCCTGTGTTTCTTTTAGTAAAAAGAAGCATGTGTATGTATGTTTTCTCGTTTTCCTTTTTTCTTACACACAGACTAACACACTATATATGGTCTTTGGCAGTGTGATCTCTTTCCTGAGCAATACCTCCGGAACTCACTCCATATCTGCTCACGGAGTTCTTCCTCATTTCTTTCTACAGCTGCACTGTGTGTGCCATAGTTTATTCAGCTGATCTTTCTGCTTGGACATTTAGGTAGTTTCCAGTATTTTGCAATTACAGATAATACTTCAGTAAATACCCTTGTGCATGTGCATTTTATTGTTGCTGGAGGTGTATCTTCCAGATAAATTCCTGCAAGTGGGATTGTTGAGTGGAAGAGTATAGTAGTGATTTAGTTTCCTTTCGTTTAACGTTTAAAAAAATTTTTTTATTTAGAAAGTTTTATTTTAAAATGTATTTAAGTAAAAAGGTGAGTTCAGATAAAATGATGAAGTAAATAACAAATAGCACAGGCAACACACAGACATGGCAGAATTGTAAAGGCAGGTCGATGACTATAAAGTTGCAGCAGAACTGGGCTAGGTTATTGTTGCAGTCCCTTCAGACTCCCAAATAGAAACCTGCTTTGATTGGGGGCTCATGATGTAATAACTGAAGTTCAGATGGAGCCCCCTGGGAATTTATCATCAGGGCCTGAGTCTTTAGTGGCCATTAGAGGAAATCTGAGTTCACATAAGCCCACTCGTCTGCTTTCCCCAGTGGTGGGGACATGGCATGTGCACCTTGGGAGGGAAGCAAGTGTGATGTCAATGTGGCAGGGGTGGCGGGGATGCAGAAGGCCATACAGAAACACGCTGGATGTTCTGGTGTGGCATAAAGGGGGGTTCACTTTGACCTTGAATCACCAAGGTAAGTCAAATCCTCTTTTAAAGATGGCTATAGAATGTTATTTAGAGCAATGAAAATCTGGGGAGACCTTCTCCCCAAAAACTTATTGCCCACCCCTCTCATGCCCATGTAGCCTTTTGTATATAGGGAGTTGGCAGATCCTAGGTAAGAATCGTGACTTTTAAGAGTTGTTTGGATAAAATTGTTAACAAGAAGCTAGGAAGAAACTGTTTTGGCATTGGAAGCACTGTTCTGTATTCATCTAGAAAAGTAATCTGAATGGAACAGCTCACTCCACAACTATGCTGGCTGGGTCAGGAGTATATGGGAGGGATGAGGGTACAGCTGTGAGAACCAGGGTGACCCAGCCAAGGTTTGGACACCTCATTCTGTGTGGAGAGGCCCTTGTGGGCCTGGTCCTGTACTGGATGTGACGTGAGAGGTGGGGAGGGGGAGAAGTCCTGGCTTTCGCTCTTACTTTTTTAGCTGTCTTAAGAGTCACTGCCCTTCTGGGTTTCCATTACCTCATATACAGTATCCAGGACCAAAGCAGTGATTTTCAGGTGGTTCCATATGAACTCCCTTCACAAGGGAGCTTTAGAAGCCTCCATGGAGCGCATGAGGGAACCCACGGTTCAGAGAGGTTTGGGACCCACCCACTCTTTACCTGGAGCAGCTCTGCTCTCATCAGCTCACTGTGGTGGTGTGCCATGGGGAATTGTCATTCAAAATTAATGTCTAACTGCTTAACACATTTTGATGAGCACTGGACTGCACTATCTCTAACCTCGCCTTCCTGTGCTCCAGAATTTTGATAGTGTCCAGGGAGATTAAAAACTAAAAGGGGCCAACCAGGTCACAGCATGCTTATCCTCCAGACTGAGGCTCTAGGGCTTGGCTCCATAACTTGGGGGGCGGTGCTTGGAGCTGAGTTCTTGCCATGATGGCTAGGCTGGGAGGGAGGGGAGCCTGCAGTAGGGCAGGGGGCAGGTCAGAGACCACAGGGCAGAGGCCAGAGTGGGAGGCTGCTGCTGTAGTCCAGCTCGGTCGTCTTCAGATGTCCTTGTTGGCACACCCTGTCAATAATCACAAACAGATAAATACGTAATTTATGCATGCATCTCCCCATATAAATACATTTATTATAAATTATACATCTGACTTTATTGTGCTGATGTTACCCACATTATAAAAACCAACAAAATAGATTTTTTAAAAGATGAAAATAATTGTAAGTACTATGCGTTAACCAATTGCAGATGGAACTGGAGAGCATTATGCTAAGTGAAATAAGCCAGGCAGTGAAAGACAAACACCATATGATCTCACCTATAAGTGGAACCTAATCAACAAAACAAACAAGCAAGCAAAATATAACCAGAGACACGGAAATAAAGAACAAACTGACAGTAACCAGAGGGGCGGGGGGAGGGAGTAACGGGAAAAGGGGGGAGGGTCGTCAAGGAACACGTATAAAGGGCACATGGACAAACCAAAGTGGGGTAGGATTGAGGGTGGGAGGTGGGGGACAGTGGGGCGGGGAATAGTGGTAGGGGAAAATGGAGACAACTGTACTTGAATAACAATAAAAAAGATGAGAATAATTAAAAATAAAAGAGGTACTGTCCAGTGAATTCATCTTGCGTGTCCACCAAGGTACGCGCACCCCACTGTAGAGAAGACTGGGGTAGCTGGGGGCACCTTAAGGAAGTCGGTGGACGTACAGACGCAGGGACAGGAAAGACTGATGGTTCCCCACAGCAGTCTGCACCACCTCCTGCTCATTGACTGATCCATGTGCTACTTGAACTACTGTTTACTACTGTTGTGGATCTCTGTGAATCCACTCACATTTTTTTCCTTAAATTTAGCCTTATCCTAAGCAGTAACATTCTCAAAAGAATAGGTTTTCTGTGCAGTTAGAATTTTCTTCTAATGCACATTAAAATAAATATAAAACTGAGCAATGAAAATGTCCACAAATCACTTGAAAATCATGTCAGCCCCTACCTGTGTAGTGGGGGACAGCCCTGTGAGAGACTTCAGTCAGTGGCATATGACTCCAGACCACAGTGCAGGGAGAGAAGGGGCTGGTGAGAGCAAGGCCCCCGTCCCCTGCCAAGGTCAAGGCCCACGTGGACATGTGGGAGGGGCACTCCTCCACCCCATAGGATAGTTGCCAGCACAGTCCTGCTTAACAGCATCCCAGTAGGGTGGTAGGGATGTGCATGACGCCCCCTTGTGAGAACACTGTGCACAAATGCTGGGCACAGGCTGGGTGGGGCTATGGATCACCCCGGTACGTGTTGCTGCTGTCAGAACCTCCCGCATTGGCCTAGACCAGTCATCATTTGTTCATTCCAGAGACACTTGTTGGGCACTTCCCGTGTGCCAGGCCCTGGGCTAGACACTGGAATTCTGGTAGCAAACAGGACAGCTCAGGCCACCACTCTTGTGAAGCCCACATTCTACTAGCGAAAGGCAAGCAGGCAGCAAGCAAACTAATAAATAGAAAATACAAAATCCAGGTAGTTATAGATGCTATAAAGTAAACTCAAGTTGGGGAGGGGACAAATCTATTCAGAATAATTTCAAATAGTTTAGGTAGTTACTCCCCGCTCAAGGAGATAGAACATAACTCCCCCTCTTAAGTGTCAGCTGTGCTTAGTGACTTGCTTCCAAAGAGCATGAAATGAGAAGGGGAGAAAGCTTCCTTTCCAGTGGAGAAGCCTGAGCAGCATAACGCTTGGCCAAGTGCTACAGATTAACATCGGCAGTCATGAGTCATGCTGATACCCTGTACCCTTGATATGATACGATGTGATGAGAAGGGCACTTCCCCTCTGTGGTCTTCCTCCCAGAAACCTATAACCCCAATCTAATTATCAGAAAAACATCAGACAAACCCAGATTGAGGGACATTCTACAGATTACCTGACCAGTTCCTCTCAAACTATAAGGTCATGAAAAGCAAGGAAAATCTGAGAAACTGTCACAGCCAGAGGAACCAAAGGAGACATGATAATTAGATGTGATACGGTTTCGTAGATGGGATCCTTGAACAGAAAAGGGGTATTGGGGGGAAACTAAGGAAATCTGAATGAAGTGTGCAGTTTCATTAATAATTTGAAGAGGTAAAGGAAACACAGGTGAAGGTAGTCTTCCAAATGTCTCTGAGGTGGTGACACCCTGAGCCTTGAGTGATGGGATTTAGTCGTGCCTGGGTAGGGAGGACCTGGGACGAGGTATTCCAGGTAAACGGGGCAGCTGTTTAAAGACCCGGGGGCGGAAACCAGCTTGGGCTGGTCAAAGAAGAGCTCAGCACAGCTGGAGTGGTGCTGGTTCGAGAGGGCCAGGGGTTGAGGTCCAAGGCAGACGGGAGCCAGGCCATGCATGCAAGGCCTGGACACCATGGAGGCATTTGGACTTTATCCTGAACGTGATGGGAGGAAAGCAGTGGTGGGGTTTTCAAGAGAAGGGTGACATGAGCTGATTTCCACTTAAAGTCACTTGAGTCTGTGCAGAGAACAAACTAAGCAAGCAAGAAAGGAAGCAGTGGCCAAGTGGGAGCCCCTGTGTGAGTGCGGGGAGAGATGATGTCAGGGTTGTGTCAGAACCCAGGTATGTTCTCATCTTTCCGGAAACAGAAACACAGGTTCACATTTTAATCATCTTGGTTTCCCCGCATTTTTTTCTCCCAAAGATGGAGGAAATGAACTGAACTCTGTGTTCCAAGAAGTAAGTATTTGGAGGTCTAGGTCCAGGTGTCCGAGAACTCACCATACAGTGCATCGACTATCTGTCACTCAGTCAAGGTGTTTTCCTTGATTGACTTACACCTTTTCATGAAAAACAGAACGCACGCCGTGCTTAAGTCAGTTGCTACAAGTTGCTGTTCTTTAATTGGGAAAAATAAAACATGATTCCTAACCTCTCTCTGCCATCCAGAAGTTGTAAATAGGAAAGGAAAATAAAAGGCTCTAGTCACATCAAAGGTTTTTCTAAAGTGTAAACAGTTTTGGGATGTTTTCAGTGAATTTGGTTATGTTTTATCAACCCCATATTTCTTCTGTGCTGTCTCAACTCCGGGAAGGAAGTGTGATATCAAAAAGTAAAATATATTTTTTTAAACCCTTGAAATAAAATAAATTTTGGCAATTTGTGCTTTGTTGTCATAATCGGGGACTCGTTCCACGATGCTGCCAAGATGAAAGGAAAGAGAGGCTCTAGCCTTTGTCTTACTTTCCCCCCTGTGTGTTGCTGGTGCTTCTGTCACCACTGTTGAATGTTTGCTTGATGTGTTAGAAGCAGTTGACTGCAGCTCGGTCTCGAACACAAGTCTGGCTATAAATCTAGGTCTGGGAAGCTGTCTGGGCTCATTCCAGTCTCTGCATTTGCTTTCAGAGATAGAGATGGTGATCATGGAGCGCAGCAAGCTCCCGGAGTTGGCGGCCAGCACCTCCGTGCAGGCGCAGAACACCACAGACGAGGAGAAAAGCGCTGCCACAGGCTTGGAGAGCGCGCAGTGGAGCCGGTAGGTGCTGGCGCTGGGGGTGGGGCTGGGTCTGGGGGTGGGGGTGGGGCCGCCCACAAGCCAGCCTGGCACGGGGACGGGTGCTGCACAGTCTCTGGGATGAGAGAAGCATGTGTAATAGCCAAGCACTGCAGTGCTCATCATCCCTGTCCTAACGGGTGTGGGCTGCCTTGTAGCCTTGTACGGCCCATTCCTGGAAGACTCTGTGGTTCCCAGGAAGGATCCCCTTGGGAGCAGCATTTGGATCTCCCTGTCTCATTTATTCTCTGCCACGCACATGGCCATCCACGAGGCCTGCCCTCGTGACTCAGCTGGCATGATTTAACGCTGCCCTACACCTTTGACTTTGTGCCTGGCTGTTCATTTCAGTGAACAGCTACATCCTCTCAGACCTTGGACATGCCACATTTCCTGGAACCTTGCTATAGCACCACCCCTTTCGGAATGGACTTGGGTAGAAGGCAGCTCCCAAAGTGTGCAGTCAACTGCCAGGAGCCTAAATATGGGCTCCTTATCTAGTGGCCCCACTGCACAGACCCCTGTCACAACCTGCTGTCCTACTTCAGTGTCAGTAAGCACGCAGCAGCATGGTTTCTCCATCAGCTCCTAAGGAATGCATGTCCTGCACCCTGAGGGTGAGGTGGCTGAAATCCACACATGCTCCCATCCTACTTGAAGGAAAAAGTTGAAGCACACTATTTTTCCCCTCCACATCTTATTTATCTCTGTGATTGGCAGGTGTTTCAGTTACCCGACAGCATTAATTTTTACCAGAAGCACAAGGCAGCCAGTGGTAGTTCGGGTTGAACAGAACACACTGGAGTACAGTGTGGGCTGTTCGTTGTTGTAACTTACAAAGACCTTTTTGATTTTGCTTGTCAGCAAAAAATGTAACTCCTGAAGCTCCGAAAATTAAGGAAATCATTCTAAACTCAGAAAGGTAGGAGGAAACCATCTTTAGGTGCTTGCCACAAGACTGGTTAGAATACGAATAATTGGAAAAGCCACACGTGACTAGAAATGGGGGATTCTCCAGCAAATGAAGGTGCATCTACTTAATAGATTATTGGCTGCTGCTTTTCGGTGAATATTGTCGTGACGTGTTCAGTTTCTTAGGATCTAATAAATGGAAACAGAGCGCATATTTTACATAGTATGGCAAAACTGTAGCTTTGCTAAAGGAAGAAAACTACCCCTGTGTTGTCCAAAAAGCAAAACAAAACAAAAACAAAAAATGTGAACAGACCAAAATATTATGTTTGAATGTTTGGGTTCAGACTTCTTTTTTCCCCCCTGAATTTCAGTGAAGAGAAGGGCTCTCTTAGAGTTGGTTGAGATTGTTTACAACGGAAGTTGATCTTAGGGTAGCTTGAGTTGGGCCACATGCAGGCTTGTGGCCCCGGAAGTTTGGGGGCCTCAGCTCTGGCTCTGTCCTGAGACCGAATGCCAAGGAGAGACCAGCCCAGGTGGGAAGTTGCCTTCTCCTTTGCAACGGTACTGAGTTGCTGGTTGTCACAAATACTGCCAAGGACTTCCCTCCTCCCAGTTCCCGGCACTGAGCAGGGAGGGGCTACTGGGGGTGGAGGGGGGGCGGGGACAATTTGTTCTTGACATGAATTGGGTCTTGACATTGGTCTCTTGTCTGAAGAAGTAGCATAGTACAAAGTGTAACTGTTCTTGCATATGGGCTATATCTGCATTCGGGGTTAAATATAGGCCAAGAAACTAAAAACCATTCAAAAGATGCTTTCTTTTCTTTAAAAAAAAAAAGCTTTAAAAATTGTAGAACACACATTCAGAAAATGTAAAAAACCTTGAAAAGTATAAAGAAGGAGAAGATCCCCATGATGCCAGCACTCAGAGGCAGCTGTCACTGACTTTTTGTTTATTTCCTGCCAGTTTTTCTTTCAATGCCCATTTAGTGGGAATTCTGCCCTTCTTCACCCCAATAACTTACACCGTCCCCTGTCTGTCATTTTTTTCTTTTTTTCTGTCTAATCGAACCCCAAACTTTTCACTTTATTGTATTCTCAGTAAACAAAATGCTAATGGCCTCATAATACCTCATCTCATAACAGATGGTACATCCACCCAGCCCTCCCTTTGCTACTGGGTGTTTGGTTATTCGTATTATTCCCAAACAAAAACACAATCCAGACTCTAAGCAGCTGGTTTACAAGAAAACATGTTCTACTTTATCCCACTGTTAATTTGGAAGTGTTATCACTGTAGGCTTACAAAAACCCAAATGCAGACTTCGCCAAACTATCCACGCATCTGAAGGGTGATGCGTCTGGAGCTCAGGGGAAACAGCCCGAACGTAAATATCCCCTTAAGAGTCTTCCTTTAGTTTTTGTGTGTCCTGTGTTTCTTTGAAATGTATGACAAGTACATGTTTACTATTTCTTTTGCATTTCTCAGTGTAATATTGTGAATCAGTGGTATATTTATGGAGTTCAAAATTCAAAAAAGTATAACAGGTTATACTGTGCTTCTCCACCTCACTGTTTCACTCCCTGCCCCCCCAGACAGCTGTTGCTGACAGTAGCTGTGTGTCCTTCCAGGGGCCAAGTGTGACTTTGGTCACTCATTGAGGTGTTCTGCTGTTTCGGCTTCAGCCTGGCATCCAGAGGGGCAGCCACAGACAGTCAAGGGATCAGACTCTCTGGCCTATAGACCAGAATTATGTCTCTTCTATTATCCCTGAAGAGTCTTTCCAGGCTAGCCCCTTCACCTGGAAGGGCAACATCTGGGGGGTGTGGTTTGTGATATCTGTAGCCACTCTATAAATCTTACCCACAAAGCATCAGAGGTGAGAGACCTCATAGTTTCTCACCAGTCAGGGAAAGTCAGTCCAAGAAATTGCTGGACCAGGACCTGCTGAAGTGGGGTCATGGAGAAATGCCCTTGAAATATTCACAATGGAAATCAAATAGCAGTTCCTGTGTACTAGCACTTTGCACTGTGTACCGGGCCCTGTGTTAAGTGCCTTTCAGTTGTCATTCACTTGAATCCTCCTAATAACCCTGTAAGGTTTCAGTCCCCCTCTTACAGATAAGAAAATGGAGAGGTTTTAGGTAACTTACCCAAGGGTTTGTAGCTAAGAAAAGGCAGAATCAGAATTTGAGCCCAGGCAGTCTGGCTCCATGGCCCACATTCTGAAATTGTTCCTAAGTGGTACCTTGCCTGGTGTTGGTAGCCTCTCACATTGCCCTGTTGTCTTCATTCTCTTGTCACTCTTTGAAGTGATGATATGGTCTGTCTGTTCTCAGTCTCTGCGCATTGGCATGGGAGTTCCACAGAGCAGGGACTTTGTATTCTTTATTCCTCCCCTGCGTCTGGGACAGCTGGTGAACCATCCTGGGGTGACTACGTGGTCTGTTCCTCAGTTGAGATGTCAGCTTCCCATGGGCAGAACTTGTTTTTCATTTGTGCCATGTCCTCAATGCCTGGTGCTGGACTGGGCACGCGGTGGACTTCCTGCATGCTGGTGGCAGAGCTGTAAGAGGCCAAGACTAGCGCAGGTGGGAGAGGAGGTGTTCCCCTGCGGGCACCACAAAGCTCACGAGTGTCCCTCCTCTGTTCCAGGCCCTTCCTGGACATGGTGTACCACGCCCTGGATAGCCCAGATGATGATGATGATTACCACGCGCTCTTCGTGCTCTGCCTCCTCTATGCCATGTCTCACAACAAAGGTAAGCCCGCTCACCTCCCTGCCTTTCTGGTATCCCTGCCCTCTGCTGTCTGGATGGAGGAAGAAAAGCAGCTTTTCTTGAGGAATCAGTTTCCTTTCTGGTTTTGGTGGGCTCCCTTAAAACTTCTCTTCAACCTTGTTGGAATTTCTCAGGTGCTTTTCTATAGACTAAAGCCACAGGAATTGGTTATTTAGACAGTGTTGGGGCGGGGGGGCGGGGAAGATTCAAATGTGACTTCAACCCAGACACTGTGTTCACACTGTGGGTTTCTTTTGACCCCTTGCTTTACAACTGCCTTAGAGTCCCACCTCTTTCCTAACATCAAGAACTAAAATCAGTCAAAGTGTAATCTTGGTTTTGCTATTTATAATAGTAGATGTTTTCGTTCTGGGTTCTGAGCTAAAATAGACTCTGGGTGGATTGTGTGGAAGTGTAGGTTTCCTTTCTGAAGAAAGGTGTGGTTCTCCAGCTTCCCCTGTTGAGGCTGAGCAGTCAGGACCGGACTCCCTCAGAGCTGACAGATTTGATTAAGGTTCATTCATTCACTTCCTCCCTGGGAACAGCCTGGTGCGTGCCCCACTGGCTTGACAAGAGCATGTTCTGAAGCCTCCAGATCAGAACCTCTTCCAAGAAAGAATCAAGAATGTTCCTCTGGCCCCTGCCACTCAATGAGACTTTGCATCAAGGGATGTTTTAGTAGGTTTTTCATTAGCTTGTTGGGAAATAAGTGGAGGTGGGTTTTACTAAGCTAGAGACATTTAAAAAGCACTCAACGTAATGCTTATCAGCACATCGTTTCACATCCCTGTAGAATTGCCTTTTTCTTTTTAATCTTACATCTGTTTCATCATTTATTCTGCCATTCCCTAATTGAGTGGCACTGAAACTATTTCTAGGCTTTTCCGTCAACAGACAGGACTGACCACTGATGCTCTTCTCCCTCCACTGTCTCATTCACTCCCATGGCCTTTGCAGTCCCCTTCAGCTCCTGGCTTGGTGCCTTGCGCACAGGAGCCCTCAATTACTGGGAGTAGACAGACCTCCGAGAGACTGGACTCCTGCTGGTTGCATGCCGGACACTCTGCCTAGGTGTTTCAGCAATACCTTGAAACAGTCTGTCTATACTTTGCTCATCCTCATAAATACTCCTTGAGCTCATCATACTTACCGTCCTTTCTGGTCAGTTGAAATTACCAAAAAAGGTTGAAACTGCCATGACCTTTAGCTCCTTCCCTCCTTGGATTCCAGCATTAAGTCATCAGGTTTTGTCAATGCTCTCTCTTCAACCTCTCTGATCAGAATTTAACTCACTGTGACCCAGGGCCTGGCCCTGAGCTAGGTAGGTGCTGGAGGCAAGAACCAAAGGCATAAGAGCAAGACAGATCTGGGCACTTCATTTCAGTGGCTGTTACTGCTGCCTCCCCAAGGAGCCAAATGTGTTTTGTAACCCATCCTCCATGGCACTGTGAGGTAACCTGCATGAGACCGTGTTGACCGTGTTCTTCACTGGTCCAGAAACCTTTAGTGCCTCCTCTCGCTTAAACTTCACCCTCCTGTACCTGCATTCACAGTGTGCAGACTGCACCCAGCATTACAGCTTGGTCTGATTGCCCTGACTTCACCTCACAGACCCTTGGCTCCGGCCCAGGGGTTAACATTTTCACGTTGTGATAGAGCTCTTTCATAGAGAGAAACTTGCTGTGGTGATGCTCACTGAACTCTTGAATGTTTTTTTGGTTGCAGGCAACAGAGTCCACCTCTCATGAACCAAACTAAAAGGGAAAGTCTATAGGAAGGCCCCAGGGGCAGCTCGTAGGGTCCAAGAAGTTGCTGAACAGCTGAGGGAAGGGCAGTAAGTGACCGGCTCTGACAACTCCCCTCATGGTAGATCCTGATTTGGTCCCTGCAAATTCCAGGCTGGGAGTTTGCCTCCATTCAGGTTTCAGATTCTTGGGCAAGGGTGTATGATCGTTCCAGCTTGGTGGTGTGTCTAACTCTGGGAACAGTCAGGTACGGCTGGGGGGTCATAGCGCAGACTTGGCCCCATGGGTTCAGCCCTGTGTCTGGACTGTTCCCAGAGAAAGGGGCTCTTTGAAAGCCTGGCAGGCACCCCAGCCAATGCCAACATGCCTACCGGCTTCTGGTTCGTCAGCTACCTTCTTGTTTATTTGTGTTTTTTCCTACCATTTCCTCTATCCCATCACCACCACCAAGTAAAATTTTGCTTGTCTGTCAAGAGTCCTCCCAGAAATCACCTTCTCCAAGAAGTTTTCTCTGATCTCTTTAGGGGATGATCACTCTGGGTTAGTACCACCTAATGTGGCAGGCATATGTTATACATTACTGGATTTGATCTCCTAAAATGCAGCTAAGGACTTTGCACCTAAGTGGAGGAGTGATACTGGTCTGTGATCTTCTTGTAACTCCCGTCTTTACTCCCAAGGTATATACTCATTCTGTGTAATAAACTGGGCAGCATTCCCCCTTCTTGAATTTTCTGCAGGAGTTTTTGTAGAATTTCTTCCTTGCCTATTTGGTAGAATTCACCAGTGAAGCCATCTGGGCCCGGAGTTTTCTTTGAGGGAAGGTTTTTAAGTACTAAATTTCTTTAGTAGATGTACAGCTGTTGAAACTTACCTGTTTCTTCTTGAGTGAATTTTCATAGCTTGTGTCTTTCAAGGAATTTTCATTTCATCTAAACTGTCAAGTTTATGGTCATAGACTTGTTCATTATATTTCTTTATTATCCTTTTAATGTCTGTAAGACATGTAGTGATAGCCCCTTTCTAATTCACACTATTAATAATTTAAGCCTTTATTTCTTTTTCCTGATCAGTTTCGTGAGAGGTTGATCAATTTTATATTAATGTTACTGATATTTTTCAAGAACTTTCTTTTGTTTTTACTGATTTTTCTGTATTGTTTTCTGTTTTATATTGCATTAAGTTCTGTTCTTACCTATATTTCTTACTTTCAGCCATTTACTTCAGATTTAATTTATTCTTTTTCTTGTTTCTTAAGATGGAAACTTTACATTGATTTTTTAAGCTAATTTATTTTATTTTACTTTTAAAATTAGCAGAGAGTAAAATTAACTTTTTGTATGTAGTGCTATGAATTTTCGCACATGTGTGGATTTGTGTGAGCACCACCATCATTAGGGCACCTCACAGTTTCATCATGAACCAAAAACTCCCTCAAGCTATTCCTTTCCTTTTCAGTCAAACCCTCCCCATACCAGTCGTTGATTTCTAACCTTTTCTTCTTTTATAAAATAAGAGTTTAGCGCTGTAAGTTTCTCTCTAAGCACTGCTTTAGCTACATGTAATAAATTTCATAAATGTGATTTTATTTCTGTTCGGTTAAAATATTTTGTAATTTTCCTCTATCCTATCATCTGTACAACTTCTAGCTATTTTTCTTTTTTTAATGTTTTTAAGTGTATTTTATTGATTATGCTATTACAGTTGTCCCACTTTTTTCCTCCCCTCTAGCCCCCTCCACCCTGTACCCCCTCTCCC